>JADBJO010020595.1:10000-27500 GCA_016801955.1 Conus betulinus
GGGGGGGTGGGGTGGGGGGGGGGGGGGGCGGGTGGGGGTGGGGTGGGGGGGTGGGGTGGGGTAAGAAAATAAAGACAGATGGGGGGGTGGGGGGGTGGTGGGGGGGGGGGGGGGGGGGACAAGATGTGGGGGGGGGGGGGGGGGGTGGGGGGGGGGGTGTTGGGGGAGGGGGGGGGGGGGGGGGGTGGGGGGGGGGGGGGGGGGGGGGGGGGGTGGGGGGGGGTTGTGGGTGGGGGGGTAGGGGGGAGGGGGGGGGGGGGGGGGGGTGGGAGGGGGGGGGGTGGGGGGGGGGGGGGGGGGGTGGGGGGGGGGGGGGTTGGGTTGGTGTTGGGGGGGGGGGGGGGGGGGGGGGTGGGGGGGGGGGGGGGTGGGGGGGGGGGGGGGGGGGGGGGTGGGGGGGGGGGGTTGGGGGGGGGGGGGGGGGGGGGGTGGGGGGGGGGGGGGGGGGGGTGGGGGGTGGGGGGGGGGGGTGGGGGGGGTGGGGGGGGGGGGGGGGGGTGGGGGGGGGGGGGGGGGGGGTTGGGGGAGGGGGGGGGGGGGGGGGTAGGAGGGGGGGGATGGTGGAGGGGGTTGGAGTAGGAGGAGGAAAGAAAGACGATATCTGAAAGATCAAGACAGACAACGAGCCATCCAAAGAATCAACAGACAGAAACACAGAGACGTTCCCAGGGTAAGGCGCCCCTGACATCAAAGTGCTGTCTGATGACTGTAGGTAGGGATTGGAGGAGAGGGGAGGGGGGGTGGGGTGGGGGGATGGGAAGTGGGACGGTGAGGAAACGAATGAGAAATTGATAGGAGGGGTGGGAGCGTGAGACAGAGGGGAAGGGGCAAAAGAAGGCCGACCGACAGATAACACAGTCAAACAGTCAGCAGCTCCAAGCATTCCCAAGACAAAAGCAAAAAACAAAACAAAGCAACAAAAACAAAAAACCAACAAAAAAAAAAAAAGCACAGAGTTGGTGCGCTGCTCCCTCCCCCTTCCCCTCCCCTCCCCGATTCTTCCTGTCCCCCCTTCTGGCCCCCCCCCCCCCACCCCTGTCTGTGGTCTGCCCCCCCCCCCCTGCCCCCCCCCCCCCCTGGGGTGTGATCACCTGCGTGCTTGTGTTGTCGGGGGGAGAAAGGGCAGAAGCGTTGACACGTGGAACATGATCTCGTGACCCTCGTACACCGTGTACACTGACTCCTCCCCGGGTTGTGTTGTCTGGACATCCACGTTATCGTCATCAACATCATCATCGCATCATCATCATCATCATCATATCCTTCTCACATCTCATCATCATCATCAAACAGACCCAATCACATCATCGTCATCATCATAATCATAGTTCTTCTCGTCATCATCGTCGTCATCATTGTCTCATCCGGCATCATCATAGTCTTCATCGTCATCATCATACTACCATAGTCTTCATCGTCCATCATCGTCGTCGTAGGTCTTCATCGCAATTGGTCCGGGGTCCATCATCATAGAGTCATCGTCATTATTTGTGTCTTCATCATAGTCTTCATCTCGGGTCCATTATCGTGTCATCATCCGTTCCAAATCATAAAGAAAGGTCGAGCTCGTTCATCGAAAAAAAAAGTCGCATCATCTCCCATGAAGTTTCACGAAGCTAGGCTCAATCGCATAGCAGATCATCATAGTCTTCCTCGGTCATTATTGTCCCTCATCATCAGCTCAAATAGATCAACCAATACCGTCCCACGCTAAATCCCTCTTTCCGTCGCGTTGGGACAACACGGCAACCTCTTTGTCGCGTCCAAACATTCCTAATCGTCCGCCTGCGTCATGTGACAGGCATCTCTTTGTCGTCGTCACAGTCCTAATCGTGTCGACCCTCATGACAGGCCATTTCACGGTATGTCATGTTCTAGTGACACATTTTCCTTGTAATTGCCACTCCTTGCATCGTCATCATCGTCACCGGTTTATTATCGTTCATTATCATCTACTGATCCCATAGAACCGTCTCCTTTCCCTCCAACTCCTTCCCTGATTGGTTGAACGAACCACCAAAGTTTTCATCATCATCATCAGAAATCCGTATCATCATCATCACCATCATCATCATCATCATCATCCAGTGACCTTCATATACCGTCTTCACCAATTCCTTCCCTGATTGGTTGAATGAACCACCAAAGTTTTCATCATCATCAGAGTCCTTATCATCATCATCATCATCATCATCCAGTGACCTTCATATACCGTCTTCACCAACACCTTCCATGATGCACTGTCTGAAACCCCAACACGTCATCACTATCATCGTCACGTTCCTTATCGTTGTCATCGTTCGGTGACCCTCGTATACCGTCGAGACTAATTAGTCCTTCACTGTTGCGTTAGCTGCTACGGCGACGAAACAATCATTAACCGTGCCCGTACTGAACGTTACCACACCAGCAACAAGCAGCAGCAAACAGCCGTGTCCTGACCAGGACAATCTACCTGGCATCACCCTGAACAGTGTCTTTTTGTACGTATTGTATCATAAGCGGTTAAAAAAAAAAAAAAAAAAAAAAAAAAAAAAAAAAAAAAAAAAAAAAAAAAAAGGTACGAAAGGGCCATAACTCTTGTGGACGCGTGACGCCCTCCTTTTCAGATAGCTCCCCGGAGTAAGGTTCCCCGTATCTATTTTTAGACTTAAGACCTAGCATGCTGGGATATCTTGTTGACACTATGGTGTGTGTGTGTGTGTGTGTGTGTTGGGGGGGGGGGGGGTGCACCGCGGAGGCAGCTGACTATGAGTATGAGCTAGTTGCAACATGAGCCGACTGCAGGCAGGAAATCTAAACAAAATTTTAAATGAAAAAAAAAAAGAAAAAAGACCCCGTATTCCTGTGATTCGTTTGTGTCTACGGTGGTTTTTTTTTTTTTTTTGTGCACTATTAATTACATTTACAATGTATGAATATGATATTCTGGCAAGAGTAGAATTCAAACTTCACAGAACAAAACACCGCGAGCAGGAAACAACTGACAGCGTTATTGCAGTAGGGACCCTTGGTATGCTAAAATTATCCTCATAACAAAAGCAAACAATTTAGCGCGTCACCCTGCATGAGACTGCCCAGGAGAACGAGTCGACAGACTTTTTTGTTGTTGTTGTTGTTGTTGTTGTGTTGTCAATTCAGCTCAAGCATACCCCAGAATTCCTTGCAGCTTTAGCTTTCCTGAAGACAAATCGAGCCCGTACTACGTAACATGGGGCGCTCAGCGTGAAAGGCCGCGAAATGTCGACGGCACGTGTTGCAAGGAACAACATAGCAGCTGGCTGGTTTGTGTCTTCTTTTCATGCTTGTGATTGTGTTGTATAACATGAACAAGAACAAAACTGAAAAGGAATTTAAAAGTTAACTCGCCAGTCCTCAGGGACAAACAAATTACAAGACAAAACACGACGCGAATAGATTCATTTGACGTCTACGGACCTAGAAAATTCCTCAGCAAAAAAATCAATATATTTTGGAAAGACGTTTTCACTTCGTATGTTGATTTTGCGGATCAGGTATTTTTTTTAAACAATTCGAATGAGGTGTTAGCAGAGCCTTTATTCTGTAATGATAAGTTTAGAGTTTGTAATGACGTCATTAACTTTAAAAACTGGATAGCAAAACAGATATTCCTAGTTAAAGATGTTGTCAATCAAGATGGAAGTTTTCTCGATTATAAACTTTTTTTGTGAAAAGTATGATATCACTGTAAATTACCTCTCGAATTCATGGGCTGTATATCATCAATAAAAAAGGTATTTAAGAAGAGCAAATATTAAAGTAACGAACAATAGCTGTAATCTAAGAACGAAAGCACTACAAATAATATCAAGCGTTAAAAAGGGATCGAAACTTTTTACAGCACTCTCATCGAAAAAATAACAATATATTTGATATAAGCTCCTTTGCAAAATGGGAAGATAAATTAAAAAATGTGTGGTAGATTGGGAAACAACAATGAAACAAGTGAAAACAAATTAAAGAAATTAAATTCAATGGTTCCAAATAAGAATTGTCACAATATTTTGGTTACAAATTGTATCTTAAAGAATGGGAATTCTTACCACTGATGTGTGTACATTTTTGTGAATCCGAAACCGATTCAGTTCAACATTACTTGTGGCAGTGCCAGTTTGCGAAACATTTCTGGGGGGGAACTAGAAAAAACATTAAAAGAAAGATGAACATTGCAGCAGAATGGAGTTTAATGTGGAGCTGGTTCTATTCGGAAATGATGAGCATACAAAAACTGATGAAGTTTTTGAACACATTATCTTATGGGCTAAACATTATATATATATATAGATGCAGAATAAACAAAATAAAACCTACTGTCAATCATTTCTTGAGAGAACTTAATAATATGTATAGGGTTGAAAAATATATGCATTATTCAGAAATGAAATACATGAATTTGATAGAAAATGGTACCCTTATGAAAAACTAACTGTTATGTCTAATGGAGTGAATTAGACGAAGAGGAAAAAGAAAAAAGAACGAGCAAAAAAGTAGTCGGGGGTAATAAGTAGCTAATGAAATTTTATGAAAATATGTGTATACATGTGAAAACATTCTGACTAACCACTTTACCCTATTTAGAGACAGGTATACTGGACGTATTCATTCCTCGTGTGCCTAATGAACGAGAAAGAGCTAAGGTTGTACGTTTGTGACCTTTTTTTTTTTTTCTTTTATTCTTCGATTGATTTGTAGAATGGACTATTTGACTTTTTTTTTATGTATTTTTACCTTCTTTTTTTGTTTAAAAAAAAAAATTTTAAAAACTTTTTACCCCTATTCCCACAGCAATACTAACAACAGCAACATAATCATAGTAATAATGGCAGTGTGGAAACTTCATTCTCACGCTTCTTCTCCGCTCTGTGAGCAGGCTCAATTCAATCCAGCATACTGCATTACCTCATAACACAGACATTTGTTGCATGGTCAGCAGGCTCAATTCAATCCAGCATACTGCATTATCTCATAACACAGACATTTGTTGCATGGTCAGCAGGCTCAATTCAATCCAGCATACTGCATTACCTCATAACACAGACATTTGTTGCATGGTCAGCAGGCTCAATTCAATCCAGCATACTGCATTACCTCATAACACAGACATTTGTTGCATGGTCAGCAGGCTCAATTCAATCCAGCATACTGCATTACCTCATAACACAGACATTTGTTGCATGGTCAGCAGGCTCAATTCAATCCAGCATACTGCATTACCTCATAACACAGACATTTGTTGCATGGTCAGCAGGCTCAATTCAATCCAGCATACTGCATTACCTCATAACACAGACATTTGTTGCATGGTCAGCAGGCTCAATCAATCCAGCATACTACATTACCTCATAACACAGACATTTGTTGCATGGTCAGCAGGCTCAATTCATCCAGCATACTACATTACCTCATGACACAGACATTTGTTGCATGACATGGTCAGCAGGCTCAATTCAATCCAGCATACTACATTACCTCATAACACAGACATCTGTTGCATGGTCAGCAGGCTCAATTCAATCCAGCATACTGCATTACCTCATAACACAGACATCTGTTGCATGGTCAGCAGGCTCAATTCAATCCAGCATACTGCATTACCTCATAACACAGACCTTTGTTGCATGGTCAGCAGGCTCAATTCAATCCAGCATACTACATTACCTCATAACACAGACATTTGTTGCATGGTCAGCAGGCTCAATTCAATCCAGCATACTACATTATCTCATAACACAGACATTTGTTGCATGGTCAGCAGGCTCAATTCAATCCAGCATACTACATTATCTCATAACACAGACATTTGTTGCATGGTCAGCAGGCTCAATTCAATCCAGCATACTACATTATCTCATAACACAGACATATGTTGCATGGTCAGCAGTAAAAAGTCTTTCACAGATTTCAAGACAATAACAATGTGGGACACAGTGAAGCCCAAATAAAACGATGCATATAATAATGATTATGCTGATCATGATAGGTATCATCATATACACAAGTACATAAATACAAGAAATTTCACCTGTCACCTTGTACACCCCCCCCCCCCCCCCACTCCCCGCAGACGCATGCGCATGCACAGACACAGTCAATTGTACACACATACATACATACAAAAAATGCACGCGCACACACACACACACACACACACACACCACACACACATACACACGCACACACACACACACACACACACGTACACACACACTAGGGGGGGGGGGGTCGGTGTTGTCGGTGTGTTTTTTTTATACGTGTTCGCTGTCTGCCATCACGTGCGGTCAGTGTTTTTCATGTGTTTTTTTTTGATTTCTGCTCCCTGATAGGAACTTCCATTTGTGTCTGCAATTGTTAACCATTTCTATCCTAGTGTTTAGGGTTGCTAAATTTTGGTTTGCATAGGATCATATATTTTTCTGTTAGGCATAAATTAAATTCATCTTTTGAAATGTTATTGTATGATGCAGCTCTTTTTAAGATTTTCCAGGATATGTTGTAATCTATTTTTTTATCTTTGAGTTTCCAAATATATTTACTCAATTCTGTTTGATTTTTTTGTATCTTTCTTTGTTAAATGACTGTTTATGATTTGCATATCTAGTAGTTTTAAACTGGTTTTCAGTGATACCTATATATGTTTCTTCAGTGTTCTCTGATTTTACAGTGGCTTGGTATACATATTGCTGTGGAGGCATTTATTGTTTAGAGGGCACTGTTGTTTCTTGGTACAGTTGCAAGATTTCCTTTCTTCACCCTCGTTTGTCTCTGCACTGCTTTTCGTTTTGTTGGTTGAATCAATGATGTTTTTGAGATTCGGCATACATGAGTATGATAATTTGATGTTGTGCCTGTTAAAAGAAGATATTTGCCGAATCTCTAAAACATGAGTATGATAATTTGATGTTGTGCCTGTTAAAAACTCTAAACAATAAATGCCTCCACAGCAATATTGTATACCAAGCCACTGTAAATCAGAGACACTGAAGAAACATATATAGGTATCACTGAAAACCAGTTTAAAACTAGATATGCAAATCATAAACAGTCATTTTAACAAAGAAAGATACAAAAATCAAACAGAATTGAGTAAATATATTTGGAAACTCAAAGATAAAAAAAAAAAAATAGACTACAACATATCCTGGAAAATCTTAAAAGAGCTGCATCATACATAACATTTCAAAAAGATGTAATTTATGCCTAACAGAAAAATATATGATCCTATGCAAACCAAAATTAGCAACCCTAAACACTAGGATAGAAATGGTTAACAATTGCAGACACAAATGGAAGTTCCTATCAGGGAGCAGAAACAAAAACACATGAAAAACACTGACCGCACGTGATGGCAGACAGCGAACACGTAAAAAAAAAAACACCGACAACACCGACCCCCCCCATACCCTGACGACTGCACCAGCAAGAAACAGCGCTGTAGGTTTTAGCTTTTACATTTTAATCAAAGTTTGATGTAAGGTGACCAGTTCATAGCACATTGAAATGGCAACCTAAAGCAGACCCTCAAACTGGCCGACAGACCAGAGGGCTCATGGATATAAAACAGTGTTACAACCAAGTGCACGGGTTTTGATGAAAGATGAGAATGTAATGAGGCTGAAAAATGGCAACTTAAGCGTTGTACTGCTTAAAACAGACTTGTTTTTTTTTTTATGTTTTAAAAAAAATGTGTCTTTTGATTTAAAAGTGGCCAGTAATTTTACAACTCGATTTTCAAAAAAATTGTATGTAAAATCTAAACAGCTCTCGTAGTGGAAAGCGTATTATCACAGCAAAGCATAACTTTACTTTCTCTCCCCCCCCCCCCCCCCCCCTTTTTTCTGGATGATCATCTTTTTGCTGACCTCTTAAAGTGAATTTTTCTACATATTATTGCCAGGGGCAACTCCCTTATTGCCGAGAGTTCTTTTACGTGCACAAGTAACCACGCTGCACACAGACCTCGGTTTATGGTCACATCCACGTACATGTATTCCTCCACCTTTCGTAGTGGTTACAACAACGTTATCATCATCACCGTCGTGGTCGTCATCACTTTCGTCTTCATCGTCTAACATCATTAGATAAAATGACCTGAAAACGCCAACACATGGATTAAAGAAACAAACGAACAAACAAACTAGAACCCTGTAAAATGGAAAGAAGAAAGCAAAGTATAATGACTGCTGGCAGAGTTGAAATTAAAAAAAAAAAAAAAAAAACAACAAACAAGAAATTAAAAAAAAAAACAATTAAAAACAAACAACAAAAAAAAAAAAAATAAAGAAATTGAAAAAATAAAAATAAAAATAAAACTCACTAGTAATCCAAACCATACTTTCCAGAAAGGAATCAAAGATGTTAAAAAACACACAGTTAGAAAGAAACACTAATAAAAACACACAAGTAAATGAGACACAATAAAAACTGACAAAGCACGGGGAAAATGTGCAAAGGAAAAACCCAGGGACTGACACTTAATGTCCAAGCCGGCCTTGAACTTGTCCCAGCCCTTCAACTTGATCCGTTCTCCTAGTAGCTCCACCAGCTGGTAAAACGACGCCGACCCTTTTTCTGAAACACCGACCAGTCAACCAGTCCGTCAACACGTTCGTTGCTCACTCATTTACTCACTCCAAAAACAAAAAACAACCCCCCCCCCCCCCCCCCCCCAAATCCCACAGCACACACACACACACACACACACACACAATCAGCACACACACACACACACACACACACACACACACACACAACACACACACACACACACACACACACACACACACACACACAAATCAGCACACACACACACACACACACACACACACACACGCAAATCAAGCACACACACACACACACACACACACACACACACAAATCAAGCACACACACACACACACACACACCCTCTGTGACACTTTTTCCTAAATCAGTCTACCTTATTGCAATGCATTTCTCCCACGACATTTTTTTACGTAAACCGTCTACCCTGTCACCCAAGTATTTCACCCACCCCACTCTGTCCCAAACCAATCTACAGGGTACATGCAGTCCACAGTGGACGTGTCAGAGGTGGACCAAAGAAGTCCAAGTCTCATCCAAGACAACATACACTGGGGCTGGACTGGTTACTATACCTCTCCCTTGTTGCACAGGACCAAGGACAAAGGGGCTGTCCATCACGAGACCTCGACATCCTAGGTCCATGTGACCATAATACTGATATGTCGTGTTTCGATGATATTGCACTGTATTGCGTCGTAGCCTAGGGCATTTGCCGCGTGTCACCATCACCACCATCATCATCATCATCATCATCGTCATCATAACCATGATGACTATCACCACAATCATCACACTTTTTCTTTAAGTAGCTATTGAAAATTTTAAGCCTATTAGACTTGTCCTTGGTGGCGGATAAAGAAACGGTTCGTTATCATAATCATCACCACCACCACCGTCATCATCGAACCATCAACAAACCAATGAACTTTCTTCTTTCATACCACACACACACACACACACACACGCACATCAACCCTTTGCACTTCAGTTCGTAGGTTTTCAACGCGACACTCGAGAACCAATGGACTTCTTCTTTCAAAACTACCCCAAAAGAATTAAACCAATCAGATGTCAAGTTTTTCATCGCCAAACCTCAAGGTCTCGTTCCTCACGAACCGCTCAGCATCCAATGGATAATCACTAAGCCGTCAGCACACGACACAATACCCAAGGGCAAACGGACACTGCCCCTGGCTACCGCACCGACAAACAAATGAACCGTACGGGGGGCCGCCAGAATTCATCGCCGTCTGTGGGGACACGTCGTGTCCACACTAAAGCTCAGTCATCTCATCGTAATCCACATTTTCCAGGCCCCAAGGCGGAAAGCGGTCGCAGCCGTCAATTTGCGTCTGGGCTTGAAATCTCTCGCGCGACCGAATCTTTTCATCCGATTGGATGTCTGGTTTGGGAAACAAATGCGGGAATGGAGTCTGCAGATGTCACATACAAAAAAAAAAACAAAAAACCAAAAAAAAAAAAACACAAAAAAACAACAAAAACAAAACACACACACACACACACACACACACACACACACACACACACACACACACACACAAACAAAAAAAAAAAAAAAGGTTTCAGAAGAAAAAAAAAATCGCCGAGTCATCTGTTCAGTGAGACATGTCAAACACGCGTGCCAAATCTCTCTCTCTCTCTCTCTCTCTCTCTCTCTCTCTCTTGTATCAAAAGTCTTTTTCGAAAGGTATTACAGGTTTCAGAAGAGCATTTTGTCTCCGTCATAATAGTGATCACATCCTTTTCTGTCTGCCCTCATCTCCCTTGAAGGCACGGCGGACTGTTTTTCTTCAAATTTGAGCATCCCCGCTTTGGGTCCCTTCTTGTCACCTTTCCGTTTTCTGCGTTCTCCCTAAGCTTCCTTCGAGGGTTCATAGGATTTACTGCTTTCCAGACGTCCTCAATATGTCTTTCTGCCTATCCATACTTCGTTCATGGGCCGTAATGGGGTTCTTCGTTGTTTAGTCGCATTCACGATGCTCTATTTTTCAAGCGAAGACATCCTGATTAAAATCACGAACATCATGGGTATATATCAGAGAGAGAGAGAGAGAGAGAGAGAGAGAGAGAGAGAGAGAGCGCAAATTTGAGCATGGCAAAGTATGTCCTATCACTCCCTGGCGGCAAGCTAAGGCTGGTCTAGGATCCGTTGCACCTTGGCAGGTGTCTGCGCTCCCCCGAGCGCCTTTACAGTGTAACGTTTGTTTTCACTATATTGTGCGCCCCTTAGCAGGTCAAATGTGCTGTTGAGAGTATTTCTCATCTAAGTACAGAGTACTTTTCTGGCAACTGGTGAATTCGCCTCTTGAAATGTCTGAGGCTCTTTCCTCTCGACAGCTTTGTTCATTGTCAGCCGAAGACCACTTGCATTTCGGCAGGAGTGTGTGGAATTAATGTAATTGTTAGAGCATGAATGTATGACAGTTGACTGCCAAACACTAAAAGCTACAGGAATAAAAAACAAGAGAGAGAGAGAGAGAGAGAGAGAGAGAGAGAGAGGCTTTCACATTTACTATGAACACATCTCACTACAGTTTCATCAGGTGTGGTTTCAAGAAGTGAAAGGTGTTGGGAGTATTTGTCATAAAATGGTGAGGAAAAGACACCAAAAGTTTTGGACGGACAGGTCTGGAAAATGGTATAACATTAAAAAAAAACACACACACACACACTAACAATCAGCTATATTCAAAAAGATTAAAACCAACTACTAACAAAGAAATATTAAAGGATAAAAAGAAGAAAATATTAGATAACCGAATCGACCATGACAGATATTTTCTCCAAATACTATACAGATTTAAACCTCTGTCCACTAGCGGACAGTCAGACTTGCTGGTATTACGTTTACTCCTGGAAAAGACGCTGACTGACAATCCTCCATCATAGATACAACAGACCCGCTCAGAACGTGTTGGTCTCCATGCACTGCGGTCATCCTGTGCATTAATGTTACAGTATGTCATGTCCCCGAATAAATACCACTGAAAAAAAATAGTCCGGCTGGGACTTATTTCTGCAATCTGATTTACTTTCCTTTCTCGTCAACCACACGTCATTGGATGACAATGGTACAGACTCACCTTTTTTTCCTCATCCATCTGCTAAAATAATCATTCGTGCACAAATGCCAACCCCCACCCCCCCCCTTCACCCCCTCAAACAGTCATCTCCTTCCTCACTCACACACACACACATACACACAAACACACACACGCACAATGCACACGCACATAGACAGACACACGCACACACAGAGACAGACAGACACACAGGAGAGACAGTCAGACAGACAGACAGACACATACACTCACATACACATACACACACACACACACACCACTCAAACACACACTCAAACGCACAGAGACAAAGACACTCAAAACACACACACACACACACGCACACACACACACACACACACACACACACACTCCACAGAAGATCAGCGGATCCACGAGTCCAGCCTTCCATCCACACCCACATGGAGACCAACGGAACACGAGGACTGACCGTTGCTGTAGAATTCATCGTCCGATGTCTGACCATCCTTGGCGTACAGAACACCAATCTTGAAATTGACTGACCCCTGAGAAACACACAGATACAGTACAGAAAGGAAGAATGAAAAGGAAGAAAGAAAGAAAGAATATACATTGAAGAATGGAGGAATGAAAGCTGGAAAGGAAGAGAGACGTTGCAGAAAGGGAGAAAGAAAGTTGGAAAGGAAGAAAGAAATTGTAGAAAGAAAAATGAAATGCAGAAAGGCAGGAAGAAAATGAATGGTAGAAAGGAAGAATGAAAGGCAGAAAGAGAAAAAGAAATCGTAGAAGGGAAGAATGAAATCCAGAAAGGAAGAAAGAAAATAAATCGTAGAAAGGAAGAATGAAAGGCAGATTGAAAGAAAGAAAATCCATCGTAGAAATGCAGAATTTAAGGCAGAGAGAAAGAAAGAAATTGTCGAAAGGAAGAATGAAATGCAGAAAGGAAGAAATAAAATCCATTGTGGAAAGGAAGAATGAAAGGCAGAGAGAAAGAAAGAAATTGTCGAAAGGAAGAATGAAATGCAGAAAGGAAGAAAAAAATCCATTGTAGAAAGGAAGAATGGAAGGCAGAAAGGAAGAAAGAAATTGTGGAAAGGAAGAATAAAACGCAGAAAGGACGATAGAAAATACATTGTAGAAAGGAAAATGAAAGACAGAAAGGAAGAAATAAAACGAATTGTTGAAAGGAAGAATAAAGGCAGAAAGGAAAGAAAGAAAAATGCCATGGAAAAGAAGAATGAAAGAGACAGAAAAAGGAGATAGGTAGTATAAAAAAAAAAATCGAACATTGCACAGAGGCAGAATAACAGAAAGAATTTACAAAGGAAGTATGAAAAATAAAATACGAAAACAAAATAGAAATAGAAACAAAAGATAAGAAAGAACAAAGACACAGAAAAAAATTATGAAAGACTGAAAAAAAAAACAAAAAACAAAAAAGGTAAAAAAAATAACAAAAGACAGAAAGAAACAACAGAGAAAGAAAGAAAGACGGAAATGAAAAGGAAGATTGAAAGACAGGACAGGAAACATTGTCGAAAGGAAGACTTTAAAACAAAAAAAACTACACAGAAAAGAAAAATGAATGACAAAAGGAAAACTAGAGAAGCAAAGAAAGGATAAAGGCAGAAAAGCACAACAAGGAAGAATGAAAAAAAGACAGAAACGGAGAATAAGATATGCAAGGAAGAAAAGAAGAGAGAATAGAAAAATAAACAGGGAAAGGAAAAAAATGAAACAACGGAAAAACATAGAAAGGAGGAATGAAGAAAATGAAAACAAAAAATGAAGAAAGGGAGAACGGGTAAAAAACAAAAAAAACAACAACAACACAACAACAACAACAACAAAACGAACAAACAAACAAATAAACAAAAACAAACAAACAAAAAAAAAACAAACAAACAAACAAACAAAACAAAAAACAAACCGTCAAACCGAAAAAAACTTGGGTTTACAACATAAATGCATATAGACACACTAAAAATCAGGTGAATTATTTTCAAAACATTTCCGACAGTTGAAAAAAATATCAGGGTCTATGCAAAAATACATTGGGTTTACATAAGAGACCACACTTTCCAGGTTCTTGACCAGTTTGTAAACACACACACACACACACACACACACGATCCGATCGTAACGAAAATCATTCCTCTTAGAGATCAGCAATCTACAGTTTGTTTACAGTAACAGGGATCTGACAACAAGAATTCTCTCCTTTTTACCTGTAAAACCTAGTTTCTTTTTTTCATTATCTTTAAAATCGTTATCCCAAGGGTAAGAGATAAAGCAAGAGCATGGTTCATAACATGCGATTTCTGTGACAAAAAAAAAAGAAAAAAAAAGAAAATCCGAAATAATGTCGTTTCACAGCACTGGTGAGGAGCAGAAAATAGGGATCCTCCTCAACCTCCCGTCCCCTCCGAAATTCCGAAAAAGAAGAGAAAGAAACCTACGAACGCATTCTAGTAAAGAAAGTACAAAAGAACAACAAATGCAAAAAAAAAAAAAAAAAAAAGCAAAAACAACAACACAAACAAACAACAAAAAAACAAACTCCCCCCCCCCCCCACCCCCCCCCCACGTCATGAACACCAACCATCAGCAGCAAATCTTCCGCTTGACATAGTAGAGTAGATCGTGTGTGTGTGTGTGTGTGTGTGTGTGCCCTCTCCTCCCTCCACCCCCTCTACACGTACGCCCCCCCCCCCCCCCCCCCCCCAACCTCCAAAACAAAACTAGGCGAATGTGAATCATGCGGTGAAGTTCCTGTTCAACGAGCGTTCGGTTGGCGAGTGTACATCATCGACTACGGGAGATAACTCGCCCCCTTGCTACCAACCTCCCCACCCCACCCCACCCGCAACTCCATCCTCCCCCCCCCCCCCCCCCCCCCACCTCTCAGGTCTTCAAATTTGTTGTTGATTTTGGTTTTGGCGGCAATGTAGACGTCACGTGTGAAAAAAAAAACGAAGAAAAGAGGAAGAAAAATTAACCGAACATCTATTCTCCATTTCCCTCAAGAGTGATTTGTCCCGGTAGCACAATTCTTTTTCAGCGCAGTCAGACGATTGTTGCTGAATTCTCTCCATTGTTGTCTTGTATGTGGGCCTCAGTCGTATAGGTCTACAGCTCACGGAGCACTTCTATATTTAACAGAAACACTGCTTCTCCTGTCTTCATCATTGCCACCCATTATTGCAATCTCTCTCCCCCCCCCCCCCCCAAAAAAAAAAAAAAACAAAACACAACTTTATCCCCACTGTGTGTGTGTGTGTGTGTGTGTGTGTGTGTTGTGTTTTCTCTTTCTTTTTTTTTATTTCATCGAATTTTCCCCCCATTTACAGAACATCGATAGAATTCATACATAGAAACTGAACAAGTCTATTTCCTACGAATGAACAGTTTAAACAAACGCTTCGCCATGTCATTTTTTGTTCTTTTTTGCTCAAGTATTTTTTTTTCTTCTGAACGAGAGTTTACTAATGTCTGGAGTTTTTTTTTTTTTCTTTCTTTTTTTTTTTTTGAAGGAAGGGGGTGGGGGGTGGTGGGGTGGGGTGGGGGGGGGGGCTGGTCTGATGATTGGGTACGTATATTCATGTACATTTACCTGGTTTCGCTCGACCTAGTGTGTACTGTTTGTTACACGCGACGGCAAAAAGAGATGTCTGGCTTATTACATGTTGAAGCACGTGAATATTTGGCGACAAAACTTACATCCATTTGTTTCAGTGATCAGAAGTTTGTTGTTTTTTTTATTCATGGATATGCTGTGAATTTAACAATTATAACAAAAACCAACATGCAGAGGTGTAAATTTAGATAAAGACCGCGCAATATAAATCACGTTAATTTGCAGTGAGAGTATTTCTGAGATTTTTTTTTTTAATCAAACCGTCTTTCGAAATTGATTGAGAGGGAAAGGAAAGGATCAGAGCTGATCGATTCAGCCTTATGAAAGGTACCGATACTCGTTTTTTCTTTTAGTTTTACGTAATTTCTAAATGTGTAGTGATCTTTCAGATGCGGCGCTTTGTCACCATCAAATAATATACCTGATGCTAATAATTTTTAAGAGAACGATTGTTTCTATTCATGTTTCTTTTGTTCCATGCATTTCCAAAGACTCTGAAAACAAAGGCAGTATACACACCTGTTACGATCTTTGACTTTCGCTTTGTTAAAAACAAATAAAAGTGAAATAAACATCGTGTTACACGCTCGGATGGAGGACTCTCAACTTTGGTGGTTGTTTTTTTTTAATTCTGTGAAATTGTTCGTTCTAGGCTTCGTTGCTTTATTCAAGGTAATACTGGGTTTCCTCAGCCAAAGGAAGTGAGAGCCGGAAATAACTGTTTCCACGCAAGCTGAACAGATCATTTCAATGCGTGTTGGTTTCGTATCATCCAGTCTAGCCTGTAAGGACTGTATGTTTCTGTGTCATCTCTTTCTGTCTAATGAAAACCACAGCCTAGAAATTGACTTAACCAATGATTATACTCCATTTGGCTACCTCCCTGACTGCGTCCAGTTACTATTCGTAATGTTTTGAAGACGATCTGTATTTTTTTTTTATTTTTTTTTTATATTTTTTTTTTGGGGGGGGGGGGGGGGGGGGGGGGGGGGGGCAGGGGAACCGGGGTGTGTAGATCAAATGTTTTGGTTGTTCAATCCCTTTCTGACATCAATATTTAAAGAAAAGCACTTTATTTTTGTTTTTTTCGCTACAATTACATTATGAAATAGTAGCTATGAATGAGAGTTAATGAAATTACTGTCAGAAAGCCATACCAAACGCTTCTGTGTGAACATGTAATAATAATAAAAAAAAATCTTGTCAGAAATCGTTGCCAGTCGCATCAAGCCCTTTCAAACCTTTTCTTTCCTCAATTTTAGCACAGTAATTTTTCTTTTGCCTTTTTGTCTGAATGCCATTAAGGTATAACAACCCTATTTTCAGTAACTGTAGCATGCCATTTAGGTAGCATAGTCTTATTTTCAGTAACTGTAGCGTCGAAACGTTTTTCCTGTCCATTGTAAGTTTAAACAGGTCTGAAAGGGGATCATACTGATCATGTTTAGTCAGACTTCTTCTGTTGCCTTCCTGAACTTTCTATTTCACAAGTTCTAATACCGTGTTGTTGCTGTGTCTTGTTTGCCGTAAGACGTGTATAACCGTATCATTATTAATTATATTTCATATAATCATTTAGCATTTCTATGATTATTATTGTTATTACTACTCATCATCATCATCATCATCATCATTATTATTATTATGATCATAATAATGATAACAATTATTATTATATTATTATTTTATCATTATTGTATTTTTATCATTATAATCGTATTTTTATTATTAATCATCATTACAACCGTATCATTATTATTATCATTATTCATCGAGACTGCAGTTGAAAGTTAAGATCACTGCATGATATAAACAAACTGTCTAACTAGGATTGATTTTTTATACAACTTAATGCCTAAGTCACGTTTAGTAGCCATGGTGGCCTTATTCCATTTTGTATTTCTGTTAGTGCAGCTGCCTTGAAATTTCTTGCCATCCTGTTATTTTCAAAATGAGTTCTTGATATCTTTTTTTGTCAACTGGAGAGAAAAGACATGTTTGGTTTTGCGTGTGTGTTTTCTTCGTATGTAAAGCTTTTGTTTTAAGTACACTTAGTTTTAAGACCTGACAGTTGTTCAAAGGAATTTAAAAACATTTAATGATTAATGGCATCTTATCAAGAACAAAGCAGTGTTGTCACTCGTTTCCTTGATTTTGCGGCGTATCTTATTTCAAGAATCAAAAGATACAGACATCATTCCTACAATGTAGGTAT
>JADBJO010020596.1:0-31049 GCA_016801955.1 Conus betulinus
GCACAAAAAGAGCCTGATAGAACCCAGGCCCAGAACGAGCATGTCAGAAACCCAGGTACTGAAACAGAAGCCTGACGAAACCAGGCAACAGAATGTAGAGCATGATAGAAACCAGGCACAGAACAAGCCTGTCAAAACCAGTTACTGAACAGAGCCTGACAGAACAGAACAGACAAGCCTGATAGAAACCGGCACGAACAAGCATGATAGAAATCAGACCCAGGGTTGGTACAATGGAACCAGGCAAAGTTCTGGCGTTATGAATTCAGACAAAAGAAGCGGGACATTGTAGAACTTTTTAAAACGCCAAGGGACGACGGTATAGAAATCCGAGGAAGAAACCTGGCATATGGTAATCAGGCAAGAACCTGTACCTTATAGAAAATGATGCAAAGGACTGTGTTCTGAGACATAAGGCGAAAAGGCATGGCAATACAGAAATCAGGCAAAAGACTGACATTATAGAAATCAGGTAAAAGACTGCATTATAGAAATAAAGACAAAAGACTGACATTATAGAAATCTGAACAAAACTGGCAGACTGACATTTATAGAAATACGTGTCAGAATGACTGAGTTCACGGTTAGAAATGCACAGACAAAGGACGGACCATTATAGAAATCACAAAAGATTGACCTTATAGAAATCAGACAAGAGACTGACATTATAGAAATCAGACAAAAGACTGACCATTATAGAAATCATGGTAAAAGACTGACATTAATAGAATCAAGACAAAGACTGACATATAGAAATCAGGCAAAAGACTGACATTATAGAAATCAGGCAAAAGACTGACATTATGGAATCAGGCAAAAGACTGACATTATAAAAGCTGGGCGAAAGGGTGGGGAACATTAAAGACATCAGGAAGAGACTGATGTGATATATCGAAGAAATAATAAGGCAAAGGACTGACAGCATAGAAATTGGACAAAGGACTTACGTTATAGGCAATGGGCAAAGGAACTGACGTTGTATTGCTACACTGGGCAAAGGATAAACATAATAGAAATACGGAAGTTTTTTACTGGCGTTATGGAAATCAGACAAAAGGAGCGAGTATGGAAAGATACAGTGCAAAACTACTATGACCTGGTGCAAACGGGCAGCCAACGACTAAATACTTCCATGGTTCAGATGTTGGTCTTGTGCCACCTTTGTGGTTCTGTTTGATTTTTTTCTTACAGTCTTGTCATGAGAGTTGATAAATCTAAATTTTAAAAAATCTAGACCGCAGAGAACTTTTTTTTTATGTACCTCAAATTTCAATAAAGCAAGTGGGAATGTTTGCCCTGAACATCCCCAAGAAGAACAGAGATGAGAGTGGGTAAATTTTTGGCCTGGCTAAACCCTGCCGACTGTTCTCCTTGCATCGTATCTAGCTTTCCAGTCCCAACAACTTCACAGGCCCCAAACTCTCTGCTTTTATTCAGACAGCCAGCAATTGACAATATGCGTAAGTTCACCATCTGAAGGCAGTCAGCATGCAATGTTGAGCCTATCCGGTTCGGTCTCCGAGTGACTCATGCCGTCACCATCGGTAAGAATTTCTACACTACGTTCTACCAAAAAAAAAAATTCGGAAATTCACAAAATCGTAAGCGGAAATCCCACATTTCAAAACCTGCAGACATCCGATCACAGAGAAGCAACTGTTTTGGCCAGTCCCCTTGGCCTCCATCACTGAAATATCTCTTCAAAAACTCATGAATCTTCTCCTTTAAAAACACCGTAAGAAAAACGAAATCCCTATGCAACAGTGTTCTTTTCTCTGATAACACTGCAGACTGCAGTAATGATCTCGAACTGGCTCTTCGCGTCTGTGATGATACTGCTCTGTCCTGCGACTAATAATCTCTACTTTTCTTTTAACCTTTCACTGAAAGCTGTCCTCCACATCATTTGAAATGGTCAACGTCCGTCTGATATCTGGATTACAAAGTTTCCTTTCGCTCCCTGACGACAACCAAGCCCCAATTATTTCATTCAAAAGGCCGTAAGATATGATAAATCTGGACGAATCATTGTGTTAGTAGCTTCTTTGTAAACTGGTAGGACATGGCGACTCTCACCTATAGTACTAGCGGAATGGCTTCCACAAGCACCATCCCCCTACCTCGATCATTTTCGTGCTTTCAAAAACTCCTGCCATTCATGCTTTTTTATCCAAAGACAGCATGTTGTAGCCCAATTTTCACCTGGAGAAAGCTTTATGAGCACCAGCTGACATCTTGGTTATTGTTCATGGACCTGTCATGGTCTGCCGTTTTCGGAGACCATCTCCAGCAGTCATCACACATTTCCCCGGAAGTTGAGGAGCATGTCCAGTCACCTGAACAGCAGGAAACCGGATTACCCTTGGGAGGACGGTCCTTTTTCCGCTCTCTTGTTGTTGACATCACTAACATTGTTAAAAAGCAGTAGTCACGATTCCAATATTCCTCGTTTCGCTGATTGACGTTCTACTCTAGCAGTTGGGACCATCCACATCAGGCGTACCCCACACTCCGACCCTGCACTGAGTAGGTCTGACAGGGACTGAGGAGTCTGATGGCTTTCGCTTCTCCTCAGTAAAACTCAAGCTTTACACCCCACCACATACTTACAAGATCCAGAAACGTTTTCGCTCAAAACGTCATCATTCCCAGCTGTGAAACTTGTGGAGTCATCTTCTCACATCAAGTCAAATCAAGTGTTGCAATATAGTTTAAAGTCGCATGCCTATCCACAAACATGGCCAGTCTTCGAATGGGGTGCACATATGTTGGGGGGCTTGCACAAAACTGTGCGGGGATCTTTACAGATGTGATTTAATCTGCTCCAACTCAGACTTTCAGACTATGGTCATTTATGGTTGCGTAGACTTCTGCGCTCAAATAAATCCTCTGATCCCCTACATCACCATCAAGTATTTCGACATCAGTTCTCCGGTGGGGGAGGGGGGTGCAGGGATTGCATTACTTACTCCTGCTTACTGCTCCTGCGCACGAGGCTTTGTAGGCAAACAATTCTACTCCAACAGGAGGCCACAATTTGCTTAACTGTTGAACCTTTTCTCTGCAACTCAAATGCAGTCTGCTAAGACTTGGGAATTTGAAGAGCCTCCCATAGTCCCGTCCCGCCCTTACAAAAAGAACATTTCTTGTGTGTTTACCCCACGCTTTGATATGAGTGGTTGAGGTGTGATCTTTCAACATTTCCAGCGCACACCATCATGGACCTTTCCACGTCACTCTTGCTTGATTAGATTCGTTCACGTTGAGATTCCACCAGCTCTACGCTGGCATACAAGATTTCTGAACGGGTCTTTCTCTAATTTTTTGTATTCTTTTAAACACAATATTGACAGATGGTTCCAAGTCTGGTTGTGGTGGAGGGGGTTTCTTGATGCACATAGCTTCGGCTGCTTCTGCTAAACAGTATTTTCAGAACAGATTCTTCTCTCCGACAATTCCTTTCCGCTGGCTGGAAACATTCCTGGTCTTAATCAACCACACTGAAGTTCGTAATTTTTCTGAATGCGCACTTCACTCTCCGTAATCTGATGGTTAAAACATTGTGTTCTCGGTTGGTTTCCAGTCACCCTGGCATCAAGGCATGAGGCGACCGACTATCCGGGTCAACAAAGAACAAAGTTAAAAAGTTTTTGTCGAGATTTACAATAAAGTGCTCAGATTTACAAAATAGAGAAATTGTTCCCGATTTACAAGTAAAATATTGTCCATATTTTCAAACAAAGTATAGTTCAGATTTCCAAATAAAGTATTGTTCAGATTACAAATAGGAATGGTGAATTGGCTCCAGATTCACTGATCCCAAAAGTATTGTCATCTGCTCATATTCACAAATAAAAGAACTGTCCATATCTACAAATATAAAAAATGGCCCAGATTTACAAATACAGAATTGTCCACATTTACAAACAAAGAGCTGTTTCAGTGTTTTTACAAATACAGGATTGTCCAGGATTTTACAGAATAAAGAATTGTATAAATTTACAAATAACGAATTGTCCGAGTTTAACAAATAAAGAATTATTCAGATTTACAAAATCACGAATTGTTAAGATTTACTAATAAACGATTGTTCGGGTGTTTACACATAACAGAATTGTCTAGATTGATATATACATTGTCTAGATTAAGCCAATCTTCTGCACAAATCTTCAATCAACGATCATAGTCGGTCCAAGGAGACCTCTTAGTCAAAGTGGAAACACCAATAGAGAGCAATTTTGTCAGATCTGTCCAGTGTTCTCCAGTTCCATGTGTTCTACCATCTGGGCCGCTGGTAGCCGGAAGAAGAACGACACTTTTGTATCAAACTACACATTTCTCTGATACATGCTTCCATTTTCAGTGCCAGCGCACACTGCCTTAAACCAAGCACCATTTTTTCAGAAGGAAAGGGAGAGGCCATTTTCCAGCGACCTGCACGTTGATCAAAATCCAGTGCACACTCATTTGAATCCATGCTCTTCCATTTTCAGTGCCAGTTACACACTCCTTTGACACACACTTCAACTTCAGTACTAGTTTACGCATAGATTTGAGACATTCTTCCATACTTCCCATTTTTTTAGAGCGAACCTGCTCACGCCTGTATTGCATACTTATCTTTTCAGTGCACTATTACTCACTTCACAGTAAACACGCTCCTCTTCTGTCAGAGGGTTAGAAGGCCACATCACCCAGATACATGTCATTCCTATATAACTACAACGACCACTTACCTTTACTATGAAACAAGTTTTTTAGAGTGGTGGCGGTTGGAATGACGTCAGACACATATGGGCGTTTACAGCAACGACTTTATGACAGGACGGGTTCAGACACACACATACATATCAAACCCCGCATGTCATTTTCTAAAAATTCTTAGAGAGGTATGTAATTTGCATGTGAGACAAAACAAAGGTAAAAAAAAAAAAAACAGATTGGTTTTGGTCTATAAAAGTATACTTGGAATGATTTTTCACAAAGTATTTTGTCCTTGTTTTTTGTTGTTGGTTTTTATAAATAAACTGATGTTACCTAGTAACGCTCTGGCATGGACTCCTGTGGTCGGTCTGGGATTCGTAGAACAATACGAAAGAAATGGACAAATTGTACAAAAGTGAAGGCTTCATCATGACCTTCCACTATTACGCGGTGAAAAGAGGGTATTGTTGACATGAGTCACTAGCGACGACACACAGCATTTACACTGTTGTTGTTTTGGGGGTAGCTGATAGCAAGCAGCAACACCAGCAGCAGCATAGTATAGGGCTAGCAGCCGCAGTATGTGGGGTATCGTTAACGTTATCATTATCACCATTATTTGAATTATTGTTACTACTCGCATTAATCATTTATTTACTAGCATTATTTTTGTATTGATCATGATGTTTATTGCGATTATCATCAGCACGTACAGTATACATCTCATTATAATATTAGTATTTAATTGTTATTAATTATTTATTATTACATAATATACTTACTATGTGTATTAGCATACATTTGAGTGCTTTTTTGCTGGAATATCTGTTGTACCTGAGGTAAAGTTATCCTCCTAACTACAATACCGTGTGTCCATACGCAAGTACCGAATGGAACCGAGTTAGAGGCAGTGAGGTATTGTTGGTGGATATTGTTACCAAACAGCAGTCTGATGTGCCCAAGTTTTTTTTGAAATACAAGACATGCCAGTTCTCATCTTCATCATTTCCTTAGTGAATCTGAAGGGCAAATGTTAACGTTTAGATAGTAAGTGAACAGCTCTCCGTTCATCAATTCATCTTCTCTAATAGCTAATATTCCCCCATGAAAATACGAATGCCTGTCGCCATTAAAACATGCATGAATAACCACTTCACTGAAAAAGACATACTGAACAATATCATTTGAAATGATTGTTCACACAATATTTCAGTGGGTGAGAATATTGTCTATTCGAAATCAAAGAAAAGTCAACGTATTTTCTTTACAGGGGATCCCTCTAACATGGACGTACTACCACAGGCAGGAATGGCCAATGGATCTGCAGCTGACAAAATCAACACACTGAGCTCCCCAGCACAACACAGAGTTATCCCCCCTCACTCTAGACCCCCTCCTGTACACCAGGCATCACAGTTGGTTCAAGAAGAAACAATTAAACACACGGTCTACAATTAAACACTGTTTACAATTAAAACACGCATGTTTTACATGTGAGCTTTTGGAACATCACGTAACCACAAGTCTGGCTTCAGTTGTCAACAGCAACACTTGGCTTTTTAAAAGGTTTCCTGTGGGACAATTAAACAGATAATCTAATTTAATGAATAATTTATTGAATTAGCTGATGATTTCGATGAGTATTTCAATAGAGTTACTTAGTTTGTACTCCACAAGTTACTTGTGAATTATTTCAAAATATAACATTCATTCCCTGGAATGTTTTCGAAAGGTTGTCTAATCGTTGGGGAATATTTTCACAAGTTGCTCATTGATGATCCGACTTCTTACGAGAGTTCTTTCTTCTAGTTTTGTGCTTATTGGATTGCTGAATGTGTCCTGTCATTTGGGTGAGGTGGATCAGCACCGGACATTTGATAGCACCGACATGTTTCGTGAGGGTAGAATGAGGTGGGTGCACTTGACCATTCCAGCAACTCGTACTAAACTTGCCTTCCGTTTTGGGGGTGAGGATGAGTCAGAATCTCACCACCAAACAAAACTTGTGGAACTTTTTCTTATGCGGAAAGGGGTGAGCGGGTGTAGGATACACAAGCATAATTAGGTGGGAAATGAAGCGTGTACCCTGTAAAAAATATTACATGTGAATGAGATACTAGACCTGAAGTGAGGGGGGTAACGGTCACATCATGCAATGTCGTGGTAAGCCGCGACGTTTTGTGGCTAAACAAAGCAAGCAAACCGGATATCGCTTGCACAGTTTGATATGGTGCAGTATAAAACACCAACAATCGCCGTTTTGAGTCACAGATAGGTACTGAGACAAATTTGAAATTCTTGCTATGACTTATTTTGATAAGTTATGAGACAGATGTTAAAACTGTTACTATGGCAATTTTTGATGTTGTCACTTCTCTTCTCTGCAGATATTCAAAACCATTAAGCCATAGATAGATAGATAGACAGTAGACAGATAGAACAGATAATAGATAAGATAGAAGAGAGATAGATAGATAGATAGATAGATAGTGTTCCATTCTTTGACATATTAAAATATAAGTGTACACAATTTTGCATACATTCTTGATCGACAGCCAGCTTTGCTGTTCAGTGGCATGTAGTTCAATTTTGGTGTCCTAGGTTCTGCATTACATGTTTTATCATCGGCTGGGTCTTCAGAGGCAACACGCATTATTTCGTGCCCCACATTCCACGTCATATCCAGTGACAATTACATGAAGTGCCCAAATAACTACATGCACCTTATAACAGCAGACATGTGTTCAACGACATGCCGATGAAATGGCCATCCTACAACCAACGTCGTGTTCTCTGCTCTGTGCTTTAACACCACATTCCTTCTTTACTGTCTCAAATTTCTATATTTTGGTTTATTTGAAGAAAATATGTTATTAATTCGTCGCTTTTGAATTCTGGGTACATTCTTCATCGCCACTTTGCTGTTTCACAAGCACATGTATTATGTATGTCCTGTCCAAGATTCCACACACATTTTTTACCCAGGTTTTGTTGTTTGATAGCACATGCATTGTTATGTGCCTTTATTACCATCTTTGTGTTCTATGCCAAATGCATTATTAAAAACTGAAAGTTCTCCTTTTCTTGTCAACAAAACATTAGTGTCCACATTTCTATATGTATACATTCTTAATCGCCAACTTTTGTTGGTTTTATGGCACATTATGTTTCTCAGCTTGTTGCTATTGCAACACTTCTCCTCACAATTGTGGTGCCTGGTTTTACCTGTATTCAACTTGACATGTTACAGACACATGCTCTATGTGTATACCTCTGAGTTATGACCAAAGTATACTGATCAATCAGAAATGAAAATCGACAATAAAACGGTTTAAAAAACATTGACAAGCTGGTCGGCTATCTTCGTTAACACGTACATCCGCAAAACAATTAAACACAACCAATCAAGAACAACAACAACAGATTAATGGATAATTGTATCGACCATTCATGGAGATTATACATTTTGAAATGTTAAAAAAACAAATCACGAATACATTAAAAAATTCAAGACCAGAATTCCTCTATCTGTTCTTATCAGTTATCTGACATTACTTCTTCCTACTGTTTTTTTATCAATAAAGTTGTTTGCATTTTGGCTGTTGCTATCAGTT
The DNA here is from genome assembly GCA_016801955.1 of Conus betulinus. Lineage (NCBI taxonomy): Eukaryota > Metazoa > Mollusca > Gastropoda > Neogastropoda > Conidae > Conus > Conus betulinus. The sequence goes on from JADBJO010020596.1 coordinate 8,319, forward strand.
GTCTGACAAACCTACTCCGTTTTCGTAACTGTTCATCATTTTTGTGATACCACTTAAAGCTGCCTCAGATATTCTTAAATTGTCCTACATAACACTCCTCTGACCTTTCTTTCAGTTGGTCTTTCAAGAAATTCCTTTGGCAATTCTAATGAGATGTCTATTTCATTCCTTTGACCAATCCTATCAGCTGTCCTCCATTAAATTCTTTTCACAGTTCTGTCAGTTGGCTCACATATAATTCCCTTGACAATTCTCTCTGCTATCCATTAAATCCCTTGACAATGTCTCTCAGTTGTCTTACATATATTAACTTCTTTGACAATTCTATCAGCTTCCCATTAAATTCCTTTGACAATCTATCAGTTGTCTTACATATCTTACCATGCAACTCTTTGGCAATGCAATCAGCTGCCCGTCCATCAAATTCCTTTTGTGACAATCCTACCACGTCGTCATTTAAATCCTTTGACAATTCTACCAGTCGTCCTTCATTTAATTCCTTTGACAATTCTAACCGAGTTGCCCCCTCATTCAGTTTCATTTGACAATGCTATCGCTTGTCTGACACTAAAAACTCCTTTGAACATTCTATCTGTTGTCCTCCATAGAATTCTCTTGACCATTCTATAGGTGGTTCTCGCTTCCTATGAAGTAACGTGTTGAAAGAGGGGTGAGGCGCTGATTTGAGAAACAGGGCAATTACAGACTGTGAACAAAGAAACATAACAGAGAACGAAGGAATCAGTCGGGATGATCTATCATCTAACCGCAACACACACACACACCAACACACACACACACACACACACACACACAACACATACCTATTTTCAATGCTTTTAGAAGGCTACATCACTTTCACAACCTTTGCTTCATATCTCTCTCTCTCTCTCCTCTCTCTCTCTCATCATCTCTCTCGCTCATCTCTCTCTCTCGCTCTCTCATCACTAACACAGGTCGCTCTAGATGCAAATACATCTGTTCTGGGCAATTCAACCGTTGTTTTCACATGAGGAATTAGAGGAAGCCAGCTCCCGTCCTCTCTATCGGTGTGGAAATCATGGATGTGATAGGCGGGGAGAAGAGATCAGAGCCTGACTGTGAATGTGACTGTAGACTTGCACTGGCTTCACGCCCCAGTCAATAGAAACAGCAAGATGGCAAAACATGTAACACCTACATCCACCAAACCTTTTCACATCCAATGCACAGAAACAATCTTCCTTTTGCCCCAACAGTTAAGGATGAATACATCACTTGACATCAACACGCGGCTACAGCCTTCAGTTCGGCTGACACACAAACACTGAGTAAAAGCAATAAATCAGCACCGCCCCATGTATGCACATCAAATTCACTCACAATGTTGTTACAGAAATAAAACAAGGGATAAATGAATAATGCGTAGAGTACAATTTGTTGCATAAAGCGACACGTTATGTCAGAAATACTTCAACTCTTGATTGTAAATTTACGATGTGTTTTCGTCATTGTTGTTGGCGGGGTAGCTGTAATGATAACGGATGGTTGTTCCTTTTTCATTCAAAAAAACCAAAAATCCCAGTTTTCACCAATGCATACGCTCATTGCATAGAAAAATAACATCCTCCAACAAATCATGCAAATGCCAACACCATTACTAAATTGTAGGCTATAAAAAGACAGACGTTAATAACCACCAACACTATTCCGTTCTCAAAATCTGCATGTTGCAATAATATACCAAATGACAGAAACAGACAAGGCAGGAGAGGCAGGTGGACAGGACAGACAGATGAGCGTCTCGGCGCGAAAAAACAAGCAGAGACAGAGCGAACAAGAGAGACAGAGAAAAGAGAAAGACAGAGACACAGACAGACATTTGACAGACAGACTAGACAGACAAGCAGACACACCGATAGCAAAGAGACGACAGAGAGAGAATGAGAACCAACATAAGTAATATGCTGTATACAAATAAAAGTTTGTGCCAAGATTTTTCTTTATAAAAAAAAAAAGACCAATACGTACGGATGCATCCCATTCATCACATCCAAATAACTAATGCCTACATCTGAAAGAGGAGAGAAATTGTGTTGTATTAACAAAAAAAGGGAATTCAAACCCCCAAGCAAAGGAAAACAAACTGTACACTGGCAAAGCAAAAAAAAAAAAAAAAATTGGAAGAAACAAGACAACGCAGGGACAAAGTGCATTGCTGTTCAGCACAAAAACCAACAGTCCATGGAAGGGCACAGTGTATACAGGGTCATATAGGGCTGGACAACACATACAATGGCACAGTGCATACAGGGTCGTCATATAGGCTGGACAACACATACAAATAGCACAGTGTATACAGGGTCATATAGGGCTGAACAACACACAGTTTTCAATGGCACAGTGTATACAGGGTCATATAGGGCTGAACACCAACACACATACAATGGCACAGTGTATACAGGGTCATATAGGGCTGGACAACACACATACAATGGCAAAGTGTTACAGGGTCCATATAGGGATGGACAACACACATACAATGGCACAGTGTACACAGGGTCATATAGGGCTGGACAACACACATACAATGGCACAGTGTATACAGGGTCATCATAGGGCTGGACAACACATACAATAGCACAGTGGTATACAGGGTCATATAGGGCCCTGAACAACACACATACAATGGCACAGTGTATACAGGGTCATATAGGGCTGGACAACACCAATACAATGGCACAGTGTTTACAGGGTATCAAAGGCTGGAGTAAACAACACCCATACAATGGCACAGTGTATACAGGGTCATATAGGGCTGGACAACACACATACAATAGCACAGTGTAACAGGGTCATATAGGGGCTGGACAGCACACATACAATAGACAGTGGATACAGGGTTATTAAAGTGCGGGACAAGTCACACCATACAATGGCACAATGTGTGCTGGGTCACAGAGGGCAGGGACAACACACATACAACATTGCACAATGTGTGGTGGATCATAGAAGATGGACTGGCAGGGGACAACACACATACAACGCACGGAACAATTTTTACAAAAACACGGTCAGCAATACCCAGCAAACATGGATGACAATAACACAACACCCACAGATAATGGAACAACACACATGGAGAAAAATACACGCCAAATTGCCATATATAGAGGATAACACGACCAATTCCGAGGCCAACACACTACACACGTGAAAAATAACGCACACACAACATGGAGGACGACACCCATACAACAGATGAAACAATGCATACAAACCTGAGAGAGCAAGTCCACCATACTATGGATGAGAACATACACAAAGCATGAAAGGCAATACCACACAAACATGGAACACAACACGCCAAACATGGAGGACATCGCACCACCAAAACAGGGAGGAACAAACGCATGTCAAAACATGGAAGACAAAGATGTCAAAAATGAAAGAACATAAACATCAAACATAGAAACAACCTGGAGGACCAAAACACACCAAATAAAGAAGGTAACACACGCCAACTTCAGTGGGCAACACACACACCAAATATGGAAGACAACACACGTTACAAACTGAAGAATTACACACACCAAATTAGGAGGTACACTCACACTGAACCTGGAAGTAACCACGCTCGACAAAAAGGATAACACACACACTAAACGTGGTACAAAGTACAGCCATTAACATGGAAAACAGCATACACCAAACATGGGCCACCAATACACACCAAACATGGACGACAACACATACCTAACGCGACTACAAATACAACAAAACATGGACAACACAACCCACCCAAACATGGACGACACACAGCAAACTTGGACAACACACACCAAACATGGATGAAAACAACAACAAACATGGACGGAAACATACAACAACTAAACGACAATACACATCAAAAATGGACACAGCAACACACAACAACCATGGACGGCAACACACAACAAATATGGACGACAATACACAACAACCCTTGGGACGGATTCAAACAGACCACAACCAGCAAACATGGACCAAAACACACACCAAACATGGACAACAGCACAAAACAAACTTGGACGGCAAACACACAACAAAACTTGGACGGCAACACACAACAAACATGGACAACAACACCCACCCAAACATGGACGACAGCACACAACAAACAGGACAGCAACCACACAACAAATACGGATGACACTTACAACCATTAAACATGAAGGGCAACACCCGAACATGGACGACACAACACACAAAACATGACAAGTCGGACAATACACACCAGACATGAAGGACAACGCCACCTTAACCACAAATATGGACGACAATACACACAAACACATGGATGACCACAACACGCACGAAACCTGAACGATACTACGCACTAATCATGGACTATAACACACACTAACAAGAATGTCATAAACACACAACCAGGTGAGGGTAACAACACACGTTTAAACAAGGATGACAGAGCACACCCAAACAGTGGATAGCAACACAAACAAAATATGGACGAGAACACAACATCCAAAATGGATGACACCACGCATCCATTTTAATGGATGAAAACACACAGACAACACACACATCCAAATGGATGACAACACATCCAAAATGGATGACAAACACGCATCCCAAATGGGATGACACACGCATCCAAAATGGATGACACCACACATCCAAAATGGATGACAACACACATCCAAATGGACGAAAACACACATCCAAAATGGACGACAAACACATCCAACATGGATGACAACACACATCCAAAATGGATGACAACACCGCATCCAAAATGGACGACAACACACATCCAAAATGGATGACAACACAACAGATCCAAAAATGGATGACACAACAACCCAGGCCAAACTAGGACAAGACAATACACCGAACACGAGGGCCAACAAGTACACATGCTAACACTGATCCAAGCCAAAGCCCAAGATAAGGACAGCCAAAGGGAACATTGAAAAAAAAAACAGAAACAAGTGCTACGACGGTCATGATGGCAGTCGTCAAAACCCTGCGCGGCACCTCTCCTCTCTCTCTCAAGTCCCTCCTCTCTCATCAATTCTCTCCTCCTCCTCTCTCTTGCTCTGCGAGAGGTCTCTCCTCAGCCTCCTCCCCCCCCCCCCCCTCAACCTCTTGTCACACCGACACGCTTATGCCAGTTATCTAGCGCGCGCGCGCGCGCGGCACACCCACACACAGACACACAACACACACACACACCACACACATCCACACACCCCCACACACCACACACACATGTGCGCGCGCGAAGATGTAAAGCATACAAAGTCCCAACAAACAGGCAAACAGCACCCCATTTATATTGTCCGCTGGTCGATTTTAGTTTTTTTCAGTCAAAATGATTCCAAGATAACCCTTTGGGCAGACTCTGTACACCCATCCAAGTAGACTGGGGGAAGGGATAAGAAGATGAGGCTACCAACAGACTGCAAAGATTAGGTCCATTACAACAAACAGCGGGCCTATCGCAGTTCTCACAGAAAGAGACAGATAAAAGGCAGAAACCAAGAGCATGCAAGGTACACAAGCATCATGTAGTCAGCAATCTTGGGTAGCATGAGAAAAAATAGGCATCATGGGAAAGGGCAGGGCTCAGACGGCAGATAGTGGAAGCACTTAAGGTGATGCATGAAGCAATATCACTAAATCAATCAAAAGCTAATCGTAGAGGCAAGTAATCAAAAAGATGACTGATAGGCTACACACAATAACAATAATAATATAATAATAATAATAATTATGATGACGAGATGAAGAGAAGAGAGAAGAAGAAGAAGAAGAAAAATGATAATAATAAGAACAATAATAATAGTAATAAACATAAACAATCATCACTCATCATCATCATCATCATCATACTGATACTAATATAGCACAAATAACAATTACGACACCACCAACTAACATACACCTTCAATTTAAAATGTCTGTATAGTAAATGTTTAAAAGGTGATGCATGCATTTATGGAACGCGCGCGTGTTTTCGTTCGCACACACACACACACACCACACAACACACCACACACACCACACAGGCACACACACACACACACACGTGCACAGAGAGGGGGGTGTTGCGGAGGAGGGAAGAGAAAAGAAAAGAAATGAGATCAGATGACAAGATAGACAAGAAACGCAAACGAAGGAGAGAGATCGAAAGAAAGAAGAAGAAGAAGAAGAACAGAGAAAGAAGAAGAAGTAGAAGAAGAAATGATGATGATGATGATGTGATGATGATGATGATGATGATTGATCGTGATGATGACTGTTGATTTGACAGCAAGATAGTATGAGGGGGTGGGGAGTGCTATGGCATGCAAACTAATCCACTGAAAAAAAAACTGGAAGTATGGTCACATTCAATCCGTTCTTTACTGTTCGCAAACAAAAATAAAATCACTGAACACCAAAGTCAGGCATCAGTCATGGTAGAAATCAAACCATAAACAGAACGGTATTAAGAAAGGGGGGCGGGGTTGAGGGGTGCGGTTTTATTTCTTCCAACAATTTCATGTATTATTTCCGGTCACTAAATCTAGGAGAAGCTTACAGTTGTAGTCCTCATACTATGACCACCAGACACGGGAAAATAAGAAGTTATCTTTCTTGGCATTATGGCTACTCGAAAAGGGACCCACATGCAGTCATCTTCTCCCCCTCACGACCACTAGACAGTGGAGAACATGCAGTCATCTTTCTCCCCTCTATGACCCTAGGACCAGGGGAAACATGCAGTCATCTTGTCTCCCACTATGACCACTAGACAGGGGACCACACTGCAGTCATCTTTCTCCCCACTATGACCACTAGACAGGGAGACACATGCAGTCATCTTTTCTCCCACTATGACGCACGAGACACATGAAGCATGCAGTCATTCTTTCTTACAGTATGAGCCACTAGACAGGGGAACCATGCAGTCATTCTTTCTCCGTACAGTATGACCACTAGACTAGTGGGACCATGCAGTCATCTTTTCTTTACGTATGACTACCGTGCGAAATGGGAAACATGCAGGTCGTCTTTCTACTAGAAAAGGGAAACATCAGCAGTCATCTCTTCCAGAGTTACAGAGACTTAAAGTACACAAAAATAAATGGGAACATTGCAGTATCATCTTTCTTACACTATGACTACTAGAAATGGGAAACCAGCAGTCATCTTTCTTACAGTATGACTAATATACTAGAATGGGAAACAAAGTTAACTTTCTTACACTGTGATCAGTAGATATAGGGGAACCAATGCAGTTATCTTTCTTACACTATGACCACTAAAAGTGGGAAACATAGCAGTTATATTCTTACACGAGGCCACTAGCTTTGGTGGGAAACATGCAGTTATCTTTCTTACACTATGACCATTAAAAGTAGAAACAGCAGTTATCTTTCTTACCATATGATCACCTAAAGTAGGAAACCACGCAGTTATCTGTCTTACACGATATGCGTGGCAGTAAAGTAGGAAACATGCAGTTTATCTTTCTTACACTATGATCACTAAAAGTAGGAAACAATGCAGTTATCTTTCCTTACCCTATGCGACCCTTAAAAGTAGGAAACACGCAGTCTTTACCTTGCGGTACCATGCAGTGATCGCGAAATCAGTAGAAACACGCAGTTATCTCTTACACTTGAACACTCGACCACTAAAAGTAGAAAACGCAGTATTCCTCGTTCTCTACACTACTATGACCACTATAAGGTGGAAACACGCAGTTATCTTTCTTACACTATGACCACTAAAAGTAGGGGAAACACGCAGTTATCTTTCTTACACTTTGATCGCTTAAAAGTGGGAAACGTACAGTCTGTTTCTTACAACTAGGCCGACTAGATACGGGGAAAACGCAGTAATCTTTCTTTACACGATGACATCCCTAGCAATAAGGAAAACAGGCGGTTATATGTTCTTACGTTATGACCCTCTAGAAAGAATGGAAACATGCCGTTATTCTTCTTCATGCACTGTGTGGGGGTCAGACATATGGGAAACCATGCAGTTATCTGGGTGTGTCCTACACGTGTGACCACTAGAGTGAGAAACATGTGGCGTTGGAAGAAGTCTATTCGGTGAGGAATGGTAGGCTGCGTTACAACACTATGAACCCACTACATATGGAGCTTATCTTTCGTACACTGTGATCACTGGGTAGGGGAAAACATTTATCGTTATCTTGCACGTACTGCGGTGTGATCACTAGGTAGGAAAAATAAGCAGTTACCTGAATATGTAGCAGGTGTGGATGGGTACCAAAAGATATAGGGTAAACATCATCTTACGTACACTGGGGCCATCTAGATATGATGTGAAAACAGTTCTTTCCCCCTAAACTATGATCGCTACATCTATGGGAATTCTCGTCCATACAACGACCCTACAAATACACATCAGTCAGGCACACACCGTGTACAAATTATCCATCCACCACACCAGATTTTATCAGGTCTAGCAGGAGGCAGGTTGCTGTGAAAGGTTGAGCTTCGCAATCACCGTGGGGTCGGATGTCGGGTGTACATACACGTATCAAAAGGAACTGCCAGCAACATCATCACAGGGACACTTACATAGAACCGTAGAATTTCATTCAGCAACGCTTAATACCTATCAGTAATAGCACAGCACACTTAAACGTAGTCCAGAACTCTAGCATCTCATGAAGGTATTACCTCGAACATTTAGAATATATCCAGAATTCTAAGCATAAAAGTAGGTCATATAACATGAACATTAAAATGATCAAGAATTCTAAATAAATCAAAGTAGGGATATTACATGAACATTAGAAGGATCCAGAATTCTTAAAAAAAGTACGGGAATAAGCATGAACAGTAGAAGCCAGGATCCAGAATTCTAAATAAAAAGTTAGGGATATTACACGAACCTTTTTCCAGATTCTGAAGCCATGAACTTAGCAGGGGGTTTGGTAGGGTATCAGTGCAATATGAATATCACAGCAACTGTAGGGAGGGTCCTACTATCGTTCGTGTGAGGTGTATTTACACATTAGAAGGGGTCCAGCACTTTATATATCAAGAAGGTAAGGGAGGGTACTATATGACATTAGAAGTATCACTGAAGACTCCCAAAATATACAAGCGAAGGATTTTTACATGTACATTTTACAAAATATAATAGAAAGATATCAAATAACACGGTGAAGAGTAGCTCGCGACCTCTACTAGGACAAGTATATTCCAGACCTAAAGTATAGTAGCCCTGGATGCAACTACTATCACGCAACAGCAGAAGTATCAAGTGCGGATGTCACGGTGGTGCATTTAGCAGGACAGCCGTATCAAGAAGTCAAACAGTGTTGTACAAGGTGAATGAACAACCGTAGGCAAGCTGCAGTCTCTGACAATATACAGCGTGAGTCAGAGTCGCGATACATATTCGGTATCGACATGATTACTGGGTAAGTCTGTTAGAACTTCAAAATATCGAGAGGGTAAATGTTCTCCCCCCACCAGTGACACAAGCTAATGACGCTATTCAGTACTAGTAACTAACCATAAGCAAGATACTATTCATGTACAGTACAAGTATTCCCCCCTAGGAACATCACGCTGGGATTATGACATTTTAATGTGTACAATTTCCAAACTCTAAGTCTATCAAGCTGTTGGATATTCCATGTACTGCACACACATTGGGAGATTGCCCTAATAAAGAACAGGGATTATCCATAGTACGTGAACGGTATCCATACTCAGTACTCCACAATTCGCCAGTCAGGGATCACACATCACAGTGGGGGAAACTACACTAATGTCGATCCTTATCTCAGAAGCAGGGTTTCAATCCAGGGGAACTCTCCGAATGCGTGTCAAAATCAACAGCGCATACTGTGGATACTCATAGTCAGAGCTTTGATACTATGTGGCATAGTTTTATTTAGTAAAAGATATCCAGACGAGATAGTATGCATTTTAATGGAAATGGTATAAACCACTTGTTGAAATCAAAGCAGGGATTATAATGTTGGTCTGAAGAAGTCTATCAGACTCCAGCTTAGATAAGCCCGAGGGAGTATCCAACCGTACTGTAGAGGAATTCAAAACCTCAAAATCTTCATGCAGGCACGTCATCGGGTTTATATTACAGATAGAGGCGGACAGTAGTCAAGAATCAAACCAACGGTAAACCCCTTTTGGACGAACGCTTACCAAGTGTGACGCTGAATTAGCTGAACCCCAGCAGACAAACAAATGTACAGAAGCAGCGCAGTCCAATCCCAGACCACCAGGGCATATGTACCTATGAGCTGAACCCCACGGATCATCCACCGACGCGACTACTAAATAAGTTAGGACGGTCATCTTGCCTACGCTTTGCCTTTTCCCTTCCAAATGTCTTGTTACAAGGTTTCTCTTGATGTTACATTTGTTGCGGCTCGTGACTACTATTGGATTGGGGTCGGAGGAGAAAAACATTTTGTCTGCCTAAACATCTGCCTATGGCAAAAGTACAAAGAAAAAAAATACAGAGAAAGTATATTACAAGGATGCGAAGAATTGCTGTCTAGTGTCATCGAGATAAAACAAGCAATACATCAATTTACAAGTAAAACAAGGTTTATGTGCACAGGCAAATGACAGCAATCATGGTAACCAAAAACCACTATGTGTATGCAAATGCAAGACATATCAATTTTAAATATACCCTGTGCGGGGTGTTGTTATCGAAGGTTGTGCCTAGTAGCTTTTCACTTTACGTTCTGATTTTACATATTCAACTTGAACTGGTGTATTACCCAGCTTTCCACTGTACTATTTTGTAATCAGGTCGAGTGTCATTATTTACTTGGTGGTTTCACCTAGAATGTCGATTCAAATCGTTTTTACAGTCACTAAGCATTATTGGACGGCAAAGCTTAGCAACGATTTTCGCTTTTTGAATTGATCACTTTTACTTCACGTTTTCCACTCTAGGCATAAGAATTCTGATTTTTGTAGACCGTCTGGCAAAAGAAGGAGCAAGGGGGGGGGTAGAAACGTTGACGTTTTTTTTCTTATCCTTTTACAATTGCCCTTCTTGTGAATTTAATAACCCCACATTATCAGAAAAGCCTACATACAAATCAGCAGAATTTAAACAGTAGTGCACAAAGGGCTACTTACACGATCGCGTCAAAACCATGTTTAGCAGTAATTTCCTAATGTAAGCTGATCCTTGGAACTCTCTAATATTCTCATGGGTACTTCTCTCCTGTGTCCTGCACGAAAAACATTTCGGTGCACTCATCTTTTATTTAAATGTCCAGTGTTGACCTCGCTCTATCAGGAGTAAAGGTTCTTGAGTACTGAATAGCGTTGCTAATGTCCTAACTGGCTCTATATGAGTTTCATACTGTTTTCTGAAACGCCTCTGGTTATTTCGCATTCCCGGTTCAAAATGTTTCAATTAAAGCCGCAACCAGCTTTGTGTACCACAAGGCGTATTTCACATATTAAATATGCATTATTATACTATCAGAAGTGGCTGGATTTGAATGTAACAGAACATATGGATGATACGTTGTATTGTGGATGGTTCTGTTGTTGTCGTTAGGCTTGTTTTGTGTTTGCTTCTTGTTTTGTTGGTTTGTTTTTCGTTTTTTAAACAAGTGTCTAATATCTATCTGCCGATGGAAAAGACATTCGTAAACCACTGGAACTCAACATGTACAAATGTCTTGATCATTTTCCCTTTCATTCATTGGAAACACCCTTATTGCTCCAGAATGAAACTGTCCCTTTACACTCTAGTCCGTTTCATTCAACCTAAAATCAAAAAACGGACGTCTCTGCTATCCTCGAGTTCTCCTGTAGTATGTGCACTAGATTATAATTTATCCTTCTCTCTCTTTTCTTTTCCTACAACACCTAGCGGACGAAGCATAAGTGCCTTCCATTCAAACTGGATTGAGCACCCGCCCGGCTATATAACTGTGAGACCTCCTGATCCATATCAGTCCTTGAGCTCCATAACAGCAGTACAGTGATATTCACCTGTGACAACCCTGGCCACCGCGTTCGCCCGACCTAGCCCCTTTCCTCTTGGAATCAGACAGAACCACCACTATCCTAATTGCCTTTCGCTGCTTTGTAAATATATCTGACCGAGGAACCTTGCCCTCTCTGTTCAATTGTGTATGGCAAGTTCGGGTCGAACAAACTTTTGCCCTCACTGACTCAGCTGCCCAACACATTTGAAAGACAAGTCAAGGTCTTCCACTGCTCACTTAGTGTTGTCTGTCACAATCTCCTATCTCCTCTTCACTGATCACATCCTCGGGGACTACCGCTTGAAAATCACCTCACTTCCTCTCCATGGTTCTCTCAGTTTGTGCACACGATGCGAAAGACCATTCTGTGCCCATTACTGGTGGCTTTCGTCCGGCACCTCGCTTTGTAGCCCTCTAGGCGACTCTGCCTGAGCATCTCAATCATTTCACGAAAAAATCATGGCTGAAAGGGTGATCCCGTAAGCTGTAATAGAACACACAGCACTGGTTGCATGAGAAGGAACAATTCCTGTGGAACACCGTGGTACTTTACCAGCATCTACACCCTGCTTAGGAAACACGTGAATGAAATAGGGCACTGTCACGTTACCCTCTGTCATGTTGTTCTCATGTTTACTTTCCCATGTCATGTTGGTCTCAATCAACTTGCCACGTCATGTGTCTTTTAGTTGCTCATGTCATTGTCTGTTTCTCACTCCACCGCAGCTCTACAGGCCGGGATCTCTATCTTTCACCACCGCTGTAATTCAATGGCAACATTCATTCCACGCATTATCTCCTCAGGCTGTTAAAAGGCGTACAGTTCACAGTCCTTCAGCTGAATCGACCTCAACTCTTGATGGGATCCGGTTCTGGGATTCCCTGCTATCACTTCTTCCCTTTGGAGCTGGGAGCCTCTCTGTGTATTGCTCATGTCTTAAGACATATCTTTGGATATTCCATATTAGATCATCCTTTCGTAGGGAAAAAGCTCTTGATGTTCATACTCTCGCACTGCATACATAAGCAGGCTTTGGTGTCATACCTAGATCGCATCGCTAGGAACCCACGTTGAACTCTATAGTATCAACCCCCTCACTGCACGGGAAAAAAGCTTTTTTGCTAATGTTCTAGAGCTCAATCGGACTACAACTCGTGTTTAAGAACAATGGTTCAAAGTTACTCTTGTGGAACACTCATGGCTTTTTGGCAATAGTATACACGAAGTTTCTTCGTATGCTTCGGTCTTCAGCCCTAGCTTCATGGTCTTCACGCTCTAGCTTATATGTCTCATATCTAGCTCTGGAATTCAGCGACCCTCATCGCTCATTAAGACGATCTGCGGTTGGAAGCTAATGCTTATCTATGCTCATGCTTGAGAACATGACTTCAGGCGCAACCGTACCCTATGCTCTGAATCAAACGTTGGCTGGAACTAATCAGTCTGCCATTATCTCATGCGTGTGATAGCTTGTACAGTAGCAACTAAAACGTCGGCACGAATATCTCCAACGCAACGTTCCTTCATTTGCCATCTTATTCTGGTCCTGAATATAACTAGGAAGAAGTAATCTGACTTAGGAAACCGAGGAGAAAGTCCAATCTCCCTGCAGGCATGCGATCAGACTTAGAACCAGAGAGAGACGAGCCATCGACGGAGAGATCTACTCGACAAGCCAATTCATCAAGCACCCTCCACAGAACGGAAAACAGATCCTGTCGCAGAAACTCAAAACTAGGCGGTAAACGGGCGGCCGGCATATCGTGACAATACTGGTAGTCGCAATACTGGAGTCTGGGGGGAAAAAACAAAAAACCCACCGAGGACGAACGAAGGCAAATGATGGTTGAAAGAACTGAAGGATGTAAGGATGCAAAGCCAGCAGCGGGCAAGGCGCAGTGGAGGAGAGGGGGGGGGGGGGGGGGAATAGCAGGCAGGGAAAGAGGAGGGGAGAGAGGGGGGGCGGCAAACAGGCAGGTCCGAGGCTATACAAGCGAACCAACTGGGTGGATGGGTGGGAGGGGTGGCGAAGGGTGTATAAAGAAAAAGTCATAGTCACCTGAGACACGAGAATCGACAGACCGCCACTACGTGACCAGTTCGTTAAGGTTGTGTTCTCACCTGAACACACCACACACATACACACATACCATGAAGGCCACAAACACACTAAGGGGCATTTCAGTACACACACATGCCAAACAATACACATTGGGAATAACAATAACATGATTGTGATTTCTATCTTCATTTTTTGGCGGTGTTCTTTTTTGTTAACACATAGAAAAGAAAAGAGTTCTCCTAGTCTGTCATTGTCAAACATTCGCACGATACGCTTAGGGGACATGCACCCACCTCGTAAAGAACACATTTTGCATGACATCCCATTTCACTTGGCAAAGAATCCACTATAATTCACAATTGTGTCTATTTCTTTGTTCAGTGCACACATCTGTACAACGCATGTACAACGCGCGTCACGGTGTAATTGCGTGAGCCGTACATCGTGTCCTTAATTTCTGCATTTTCTAATCTACCCTACCTATTGTGATTCTGGGCGTGAATCAAACACATGGTTATAGGCCTAACTACTTGAGGCGAGAAAACGATAGTTTAAAGCAAGGATTTTAAAGGAAACAGATGAGCTTTGTGCACTGGAAAGAGAATAGAAACAGTAAAAGTCTGATCGGTAGGAAGAAAGGGAAGACAGGAGAGGCAGTCATGGCGTTCGAGTTGAATGACCCACAGCGGTGGATCCAGAAGCAGACCAAAGGGGAAACAGTTTTTGAAGGGAGAAACAGGACCAACAAACTCAACAGACATGGATTGCAACGAGGGAGGACCACCCCTATTGATCATCACCTCCACAGACCAAACAGTCCGCGGCAAGACTAATAGAAAGTCTTCTCTACTGACAGAAACGAATGGGAAGACCAAGATTGTTTTGAAAAGACAGTATGAGGAAAACTGTATGGGAATGTGTGACTCCAGGGACATGAACACAAAGGACAGCATACAAGACCATGAGAATGAGGACCACAGACACATGAACACATAAGCATAACAGACCATGCGGGGGATGTGAGCCCACAGAACATGAACCACATAGCAATACAGACCAATGGGTGTTGTGAATCCACAGGACCTGAACACGCTTGGAAAGTTATAAAGACCATGGGAAGTGCCCACAGACATGAACACCACGACCGGTATACAGACAATGGGAATGTTGACTACAGACATGAAAACCCACAGACATAATACAGACCATGGGAAATGTGACCACATAAACATGAAGCCACCGAAACATAATACATACAACTGGGAATGTGGACCACAGGCTGACACACAGACCCATTAATACAGACCATGGGAACTGTTGCCCCCTATGGAATAGAAACACCCCACATCTAATACCATACCATAGTTACAACAGCTAACCACAGAACAATCAACCACCACAGAAATAGGTAAGTAACCCAGGTAAAATGTACCCCAACAACTTAACACCAAGAATAGTTATATATACGATACCCTTGGGACATGTTGACCACATACATGAACACACAGACTAGTAATAGACCCACGACCACAGACATGAAAACCCACAGACCGTACTACAGACCATGGGAATTTGACCCACAGACATGAACACACAGACAGTAATAAGACCACAGACATGAACACACATGACAGTAAATAACAGACCATGGGAATGTTAACCACAGACATTAACAACGCATAACATAAATAGACCACAGACCACAGACAGGACCACACATACAGTCATAAGAGGACCATGGGAAATGTGAGCCACAGACCATTGACCACACAGAACGTAATAGACCACACGACCACAGACATAACACACAAGACAGTCTAGAACCACAGACCACCAGACATGAAACCACAGCAAATTATACGACCCATGGACAATGGGACACCCACACAACCATGTAACACCACAGACAGAATAGCGACTCATAGGAGAATGTGACCACAATACATGACACACAGCCAGTATAACAGAACCACTTGGACTGGGTAATGGCGAACCACAGACATGAACCACACCGACACGATACAGACCATGGGAATGTGAACCACGAGACATGCCCACGACATACATGTATACCAGAACCATGTGAATGGTACCCCAGACTCATGACACACAGACAGTATACAGACCCTATAAAAATTTGTGATTCACAGACATAAACAGAGACAGTCATCACGAGAACCCATCGGGAGGGGACCCACACACACTGAACCACACAGACAGATAGAGCGACTTATGGGACATGTGGACCACCAGACCTGAAAACACTACAGACGTATCCGAGACCATGGGAATGTGCACCACAGGACATGGAAACCACACGGGTGGAGAACCTTTTAACAGGGGTAGGACAGAAAGTCCTCTGGGAACGGGAAGGACAACAAAGATCCTCTAACCATAAAAACCTGGCAGAAGTAACCTACCTCACAACTATGAACTACAACAAGTTACATTAATCTGAACAGCAGAAAGTTACAAGAGAACTACAGCACGTGGTGCAGCAGGCAGACGAGAGAGTATCTAAACATACAAAAGATTACATGTATTTGAACAGATCGAGAGTAATCCTAAACTGCAAGTAGAAAATGCCATCTTTTACAGAATAAAGACACAATTATCAATACTCTGGAAGCAGAACGATAAGGAAGTCTTACTGAGTTAGTCTCGAATGTGATCAATGTCGAATAAAAGTAGACACAAGAAAACGAGTTTAACCCGCGAACCACAAAAGCTTAGATAGTTTCTCAACAGAAAAGGACCAGAGAGAGTATGTGAACAGAACTAAAAGTACGGATAGTAAAATGTATCCGTACGGTAAAAATGTAGTAACAGAAAGACAGACAGACAAGACAGCCAGAAGGACCAGAGGAGACAGAAGAGAGAGAGAGAGGGACAGAAAGAGAGGGATTGGAAAAGGAGAGTAGCTGAACAGGGAAAGGAAGGGAATAAGGGAGTCTCTGAACAGACAAATGGACAGATGAGAAACGGTGTTTCAACAAAGGAAGGGAATAGAGTGTATCAACAGAGAACGGGAACCCACAGAGGGACTACTTCAACAGAAAAAGAAAAAGAGAGGAGAGAGAGATGAGGGGGGGGGGGGGGGGGGGAGGGGGGGAGGGAGGGAGGGCTGGGAAGGGAGAGACCAGAGAGAGACGAGGCAGAGACAGAGGCAGAAAGTCAGGCACGGCAGAGTGGCGTGGCGAACACATAGAGGGGGGGAAGCAACACATAGAGCATCAACAAAAGAACAGAAAGAGGGAGTGTCTGCAATGGGGAAATGGGTGGGGGTAGAGTGAATGACAGCAAAAACAAGAGGGGAGCAATGAAAGACAGACAGGGACAGACAGGACCAGACGACAGAAAGAAAGAAAGGACTCACAGGTGGCCGGACGGACAGACAGACAGACAGGGATAGTGACAGTGAATACAAGGCCTGAGAAAGCATCAGCAAAGAGTGGGAGGACCAATTAGACGGTTCTTTAACAGGAAACCCATTTCCCTGAGAGTGACCAGTCACATTTCAGACTGGTGATTGGCAAAAGAAACACATCCTGACAGTTTTTTTTTTCGGGGAAAGGGGGGACGGAAAGAAAGGAATCACATGTGGATGTGTATGGACAGACAGACTGACAGGGATATAACAAGTTGATATACAATGCCTGAGGAAAGCAGCGCAAAGTACTCGGAGGAACCACGGGTTCAACACCGGTTCCTTTAACAGGGACAAACCATTTCCCTGAAGAGTGACCATGTCGTCCCATTCAGACTGGAGATGGCATGTGAACACATCTGATTTTTTTTTTCGGGGAAAGGGGGGACGGGTATATGCCTTTCTCCATTTATGTGTATGCTGCGCTCCTTCTGACTTCCCCTATAACAAAACCCACTCCCCAGAGAGAGACCAGACAACTGTACTCGAAGCTTCTTTTCTTTACATAACCTTGTTTCCAAACAGGCCCCAGAGACAGAGACCTGCAGCATTAGGATATTTGCCAAACACCCTTTAGAGAGAGCCGCCCGTTAATTAGTTATGAAACATGACTGTGTGGTCCCATTCTATCTACCGGAGTCCACAGAACACTCATTTTGTGGTTCCATTCTATCTATCGGAGTCCACAGAACACTCATTTTGTGGTTCCATTCTATCTATCCGAGTCCATAGAACACTCATTTTGTGGTTCCATTATATCTATCGGAGTCCACAGAACACTCATTTGGTGGTTCCATTCTATCTTTCGGAGTCCATATAACACTCATTTTGGTGGTTCCATTCTATCTACCGGAGTCCACAGAACACTCATTTGTGGTTCCATTCTATCTACCAGAGTCCATAGAACACTCATTTTGTGGTTCCATTCTATCTATTGGAGTCCATAGAACACTCATTTTGTGGTTCCATTCTATCTATCGGAGTCCATAGAACACTCATTTTGTGGTCTCATTCTATCTATCAGAGTCCATAGAACCACTCATTTGGTGGTTCCCATTCTATCTATCTATTGAGTCCATAGAACACTCATTTTGTGGTTCCATTCTATCTATCGGAGTCCAAAGAACCCTCATTTGGTGGTTCCATTCTATCTATGTTAGTCCACAGAACACTCATTTCCAGGGGTTCCATTCTATCTATTGGAGTCCCCAGAACACTCATTTTGGGCAATCCATACTATCCCTCAAAGCATCCCACAAGTTATCATGCTATCTGATACGATTAGAGGATGACACTCCCATAGAGCCCAACACACTCCTATCACTCAGCTGAGAGCTGGCGTGCCGAAATCAGAACTGCCACATCATGTCTCCAAGTGACTGCGTCTGATGGACACGACTTCCTGTTAGTCCCGCCACCTTCACACCCCACACTGCACCACCAGGGCAGTCACTGGACCTCCTCACCACTGTCCACTACCACTGCTGTATCATGGAGACAGTCACTGGACCTTCCACCCCACACCCACGTCCCCACAGTCACTGGACCTTCCACCCCACAACCACTGTATCATGGGACAGTCACTGGACCCCCACCCCCACCCCACACCACTGTATCATGGGGACAGTCACTGGACCTTCCCACCCCATACCCCACACCACTGTATCATGGGGACAGTCACTGGACCTTCCCACCCCACACCCCACACCCCTGTATCATGGGGGCAGTCACTGGACCTTCCCACCCCCACACCCCACACCACTGTATCATGGGGACAGTCACTGGACCTTCCCACCCCGAACCCACACCACTGTATCATGGGGACAGTCACTGGACCTTCCCACCCCACACCCCACACCACTGTATCATGGGGGCAGTCACTGGACCTTCCCAACCCCATGATAGTCCACCCCACACCCCACTGTATCATGGGGGCAGTCACTGGACCTTCCCACCCCGAACCCCACACCACTGTATCATGGGGACAGTCACTGGACCTTCCCACCCACACCCCCACACCCCTGTATCATGGGGGCAGTCACACCCCTTCCCCCCCCACACCACTGTATCATGGGGACAGTCACTGACCTTCCCACCCCACACCCCCCACTGTATCATGGGGACAGTCACTGGACTGTATTCTTCCCACCCCCACACCCCACACCCTGTATCATGGGGACGTCACTGGACCTTCCCACCCCCACACCACTGTATCATGGGGACAGTCACTGGACCTTCCCACCCCCCACACCCCACACCACTGTATCATGGGGACAGTCACTGGACCTTCCACCCCACACACCCCACACCAACTGTATCCCTGGGGACAGTCACGTGGACCCTTCCCACCCCACCCCCACACCACTGTATGGCCTGTCCACCCCCACACCCACACCACTTGTATCATTGGGACAGTCACTGGACCTTCCCACCCCACACCACTGTATCATGGTGGCAGTCACTGGACCTTCCCACCCCACCCCACACCACTGTATCATGGGGACAGTCACTGGACCTTCCCACCCCACACACCGTATCACATGACATCCCCTGGACTCCCACCGTCCCACACCACTGTTTCATGGGGAGTCACTGGACCTTCCCACCCCACACCACTGTATCATGGGGACAGTCTGGACCTTCCCACCCCACAACCCCACCCACTGTATCATGGGGACAGTCACTGACCTTCCCACCCCACACCACTGTATCATAGAGACAGTCACTGGACCTTCCCCCCCACCACACCCCCCACACCTTCCACCCCCCTGTATCATGGGACAGTCACTGGACCTTCCCACCCCACACCACTGTATCATGGAGACATTCACTGGACCTTCCCACCCCACACCCCACACCCACTGTATCATGGGGACAGTCACTGGACCTTCCCACCCCCACCCACCACCACTGTATCATTGGGGACAGTCACTGGACCTTCCCACCCCATCCACTGTACATAGAGACAGCCCCTGGATCCCTTTCCCCACCCCACACCACGGTAATCATGATAGTCACTGGTACCCTTCCCACCCCACGACCCCACACCACTGTATCATGGGACAGTCACTGGACCCTTCCCCCCCACACCCTGTATCATGGGAAGACCCATGGGACCTTCCCACCCCACACCCCACCACTCTATCACGGGGGCCAGTCCCTGGACCTTCCCACCCCACACTCCACTGACATCTGTACAGTCACTGACCTTTCCCACCCCACACCACCACACCTACTGTTCATGGGACAGCCACGTCACTGCCCACCTTCCCACCCCATCACCACTGTGACATCATGTGACAGTCCACAGACCTTCCCACCCCACATCCCCACACCCCTGTATTCATGGGGGGCAGTTCACTTTGGACCTTCCCACCCCACCCCCACACCACTGTATCCATGGACAGTCACTGC
Organism: Conus betulinus; assembly: GCA_016801955.1. Lineage (NCBI taxonomy): Eukaryota > Metazoa > Mollusca > Gastropoda > Neogastropoda > Conidae > Conus > Conus betulinus. Next base: position 29,227 of record JADBJO010020596.1, read on the forward strand.
GTGACCCTTCCCACCCCCACACCCCACTACCAACTGTTCATGGGGACATCACTGGCTTCCCACCCACCCCCCACACCACTGTATCATTGGGCACCGTCAATGTCAGAACCCCCTTTTTGGACCCAAAATCGTCCAGCCACAGCTCCCAAACCACTTGTATCTCTGGTACAGTGAGGACTGAGAACCTCACATCCCCTCCCTAACCCTGATCCCACAGTCGACACAACCAACTTCGTGCTCCGCTCCCCCCCATCCGCCAGCCCACCACTAAGTGTCTGGGGACGTGGCATTAGACATTGAGCCTCCCATCCGGCCATGCCCAGCAAACCAATGTAGCATCGCGGACACTCATTAGACAATGACCGCTCCCCTCCCGCATCCCCACCAAGCCCATGTCTGGGGGCGAACAAGGTTGATTGTACAGAGACCTCCCATCCGCTAGCTCCCAAACCACTGTCATTGGGATGGTCTGATTTGGACAAAAATATTCGAGTTATCCTCTTTTTTTACTCCCTGAACTAATAATTTCGCAAAAAGGAGCGTGCACACCACTACACACACCACACACACACACCACAACACACCACACATCGCAACACCGACACACCCACGATGCGCGCGCGCGCGCGCGATGCACGCCGCACACCACTGCACCACTCATACACTATGTAAACCACACACAGTCGTACGTGCCACTGCCGCGCACTCTAGTCATAGACAAATAATTAAACTAAACAAATATTGAAATGTAAATACTCCATAATATAATAAAACAACAACCACAACAGTTTGAACTTTCGACTTGTAATCTTTGCAACATATTATATACTTACATAAAACAACTAATGGATATAGTAACAATAATAATAATAATGGAAATAGATGACGACGATGAGATGATGATGATTGATTGAATGCTGATACATCTTGTTTAAACAGGTTTAAGAAGGTTATAGACTATGGCACAGACACAGACAGATGACCGGCATTTCTTAAATGGATGTCCTGATGCCAGGAAAATGGCAATATGAAGTGAAGGTTGATTCCAAAAAATGTCATATAAAGTGAATGATGATTCCCAAGAATGATGCCAAGAGAATGGCAATATGACGTGAATGGTATGCCAAGAGAATGTGCCAATATGAAGTGAATGTTTGATGCCAAGAGAATGGCAATATGACAGTGAATGTTGATGCCACGCGAATGGCAATATATGAAATGATTTTGCTGCCCGTGCTACCAGGCAGGAAAGTCCTGAATGTTCAGCTGTGACCAGCGAAGAGTGTAACGCTAGCTACAATTCACAGAGAATGTGTATAACGCTAGTTACAATCAAGAAGAGTGTCAACGCCACCTACAATCACAGAAGAGTGTTAACGCCAGCTTACAATCGCAAGAAGAGTGTTAACGCCAGCTTCAATCACAGAAGAGTGGTTTAATGGGCCTCTACAATCACAAAGAAGTGTTAACACCAGCTACAATTACAGAAGAGATTAACACCAGCCACAACCAGGGAAGACGGTTAAATCCAGTTACAACACAGGAGAGTGTTACGCCAGCCTACTCGGCGCCAAGGTTTAACCGCTAGCTTCCCATCACAGAGAGTGTTATGGCCACTACAATCACAAGAAGTGTTTACCACCAGCTACAGCCACGAAGAGTATTAACCCCATCCACACAGGGAAGATGTTTACATCCACTCAATCACAGGCGGTGGTTAACGGCCCCCTCACACAAAAAGTCGTTAACGCCACTATCCATCAAGAAAAGGTAGCACTTAACTCCCAGCCTACAACCTGGGTAGAGTGGTTAAACTCCAGCTA
>JADBJO010020597.1:0-12500 GCA_016801955.1 Conus betulinus
AGAAGATAAGATAAGAAACACTTTATTATCTCATCATGAGAAATTTGGTCCAGGTGCATTTCACACACAAAAAAACACAGCACTAGAAACCGAACAAAACACAAAAACATAGAAAATATCAAACACAGAAGAAAATCATTTCATAAACTCATTGCACATTATATTCTACATAATATCATTTACATTGCACATTCATACATAATCACATCATTTACATTGTATATTATCAAGAAAAATTCACAATAAAAATGTTTATAAATGTAAAGAGATTTAATTAACGATTAAATCAAACAAATTTGTGTATAAATGATATTATATGACACATTTACAGCCCCACAAATACACCCATGTATATACACAAGTTTGCACAAACATCCCCACTTTCACAGACAGGTATGCATCCATCCCTGCACCCACACACACGTGCGCGCCCTTGCGCGCGCGCACACACTGCGCATACAACACACACACACACACACACACACACACACACACACACACACACACACACACACACACACGCGTATACTGTAAAAACAAACACAAACATACACTCACATGTGCACACACATGCACACACAAACATGCACATGCGCACTCGCACCTAATACAAATTCGGAATTCATAGGTCAAAAACAAAGTTTCGCTTGATAAAGGTTACTGATTTAAAAGATGGATTGACTGGGGAATAAAAGTTTTTTGAGCTCTTGTTTTCACTCTCAAGGTTCTGTACCAGCGTCCTGATGGTAACAGTTCATAATGCTTAGCCAGGACATGGCTATCATCACTGGCTATCTGTCTGGCTTTGTTCAGCACTCCTCTGTCGTACAACGCTTTCAAACTGGTTTGTCTTGCACCCACAACCTTTATTACACACACTCACAACATCATTCAGCACATTCTTACATCGCAAACTCAAACTCCAATACCAGCACATAAAAGAGAGGGAGGAAGGGGGGAGTGGAAAGGGGGGGGGGAGGGGGGGGGGGGGGGGCTATCTAACCGGATATCGTCCGATAAGTGAGAGCATCAAGTTGACTCCCCGTTCGAAGCGCACATCGAATTGTCTGTTGAGCCCAACTACTTGGTTTGGGATCCCTCTCTCTCTCTCTGTGCATTCTATATCATGACATGGCAGGTCAGGTGGCTGTGGAATAAATCGGTTCAAGATAAGGTTTAGACCTTGTTGATAATGTTTACAGCAGACTTCAAAGAACATTAACAGTGCCGCCGAACGAAAAGAAACAAAACCAAATGACAAGACAAAACACGACGCGTTTCGACCGCTTTGGTCTTCTACAGGCAAGACAATCAAATCAAGACTATGAAAAGGAAGAACGCACAATGGCTTATCTCCTCTGATTGGGCGCAAAAAAAAAAAAAAAAGGATGTGGATTGTTTCAATTTCCACCTTAGCCCTCTCTTCGAAACCCATTTGCAACAGATCTGTTCATTTCTCGCTTCTGTTAGGCTTTCAAGCGGAGGATGATCACGTGACTACATACAGCGCCGTTCGTTGCTTCATGATGCTAATCCGAAAGACGTTTATCCACCAAACTGAATGCAAAATGAAGAACGTGCAATCACTTATCTTTGTCAGAATCAAAAGTCAACGCCCATCTTGCGCCAAATTCGACATAGAGAAGTGATCGCGTCGTTCTTCATTTTCGTTGTCCTGCGTGTTGTTTTTATCTTGTCTGAAGAAGACCTAAGAGGTCGAAACGCGTCGTGTTTTGTCTTGTGGTTCGTTTGTCCACGTTGTTAGGTGGAGTCATAACAATCACTCTGAAAATGTGTTTAGATCTCCGCTTGCAGTGGCCTCACTTTTGCCACCGAAAGACCAATGTTTTCTCTTCTAGATCAACCCGAAGCTCTCTTGTATAATCGCACGCTACTCAACTGGGGACGAATTTCACTTTGTATGACAACGTCGAAAATATACTATAGCTCCAAACAGTCTGATTCTACAAAAGTATTGACCATGTTTATCAGAGTTTAGTCTTCTTCAGAAACTCACTCTGGGAAGTAGATTCCACTTAATTTAGTAAATTGCAAAAGCCGAGAAAAAGTGTATGGGAGTAATCAGGACAACTAGCCCAACCAGGGTCTGAATAATGAAAAAACTTCCTTATTCACTTTTTTTTTTAAAAAGAAGTTCCTATATGTTTTATCTTATATGTTTTACTTATTGAACTTTCATGACTTTTATTTCTGATGAGTTAACAACAAAACAGTGATCGATTCTGTATGCTTCTCTGGTAAAGAATAATATGATGATGAATATATCTTTCTTCTCCTTTTAGGAATTTTTTTCCCCAGACAGAGTTGGGTTGTACTTTTTTTGTTGTTGAGAGGGGCACAGCAGAGACTGGGAACTGAGAAAGAACTGTTACAGGTCTGAGAGGATCAGGAAACTTTGTTTATGGAAACGAATATTTTTGTTTGTGGGTGGCACTACGGGTGCGAACTTTGAAAGACAAAGGTAGGCAGGCGTTGATTCAACGACTGCCTACCTTGCGCTGAAGAGTGGAGAGAGATCGAAGCTAAGTAACAAATTCGTTCATTTCCGTTGTCCTGTTTGTTTGTGTCTTGCCTGAAGAAGATCTAGGAGATCGAAACGCGTCGTGTTTTGTCTTGTGACTCGTTTGTCCACGTTTCTCTTGGCGGTTCGCTAACATTTATCTAGGATTTGTTTAGAGATTTCCGCCTGCAGTCGTCTCACTTTGCAACTAGATTCCTTTTTTTTAAGTCCGCGAGGACATGTTAATGTATTTAATTTGAAAAAAAAAAACATGTTAATTTTTGAAACAAAATAGAAAAAAAACATGTCTCATCATCAATTTTGTGAAACAAAATAGAAATAATTTGTATGTAAATAGTGTAAAGAGTTTAGCTGTTAATTAGAAAGGGGGACTCTTGTGTTGTCTGACTGGTTGTTTGTTGACGTTGCGTAAGCGAGGGTGTGACAGAGAGACGGACACACCAACAGACACAGCTGAAAAAAGTATTCAATTTAGCCGAGGTGGCCGGGATAGCTCTGTTGGAAGAGCGCCAGGGTTTCGTAATCTTGGTGATCCTAGGGTTGCGGGTTCAAATCTCCACCAGCCCGTTTGCCGTTTTGGCACAGTGGGATTTTTCCATAAGAGTTAACATTGGTTCTGACTCCATTTCCCAAACAGTCCTACGAATGAGACTGTAAACAGAGGTTCCGTGCTTGAACGCACACATAACATCTTGCTCACTCGTAAAATCCCATCCCCAACTTTCGGAAGAGAAGGCCAGTTTGGCCGTTGGTTTGGATGACACGTTACACATAGCATGCGCCCTGTGTGAGAAATTGAAAGAATGAAGGGCGTAAGGAAACTGAATGAACGATATTGACTGGATGACACGGGAAACGACTGAAAGAAGCGCCGGCAAGCAGCTCTTCAGTCGGCATTACCCAGGTAGACAGCGCATTGTGTAGATTGTTAGGGCCTAGAACGTTTGGCAAGGCGCTTATAAATGCTTTGTTATTATCATAATGGCACTGAAGCTAAACCTGGAACCGGCATAGAAACGGGGGCCTGTTGCCAATTAAGAACTCAGTGAAAGGGGGAAAAAATACAACAAGAAAGAAGCGCTTAACGATTCCAGCTAATCTATACAAGGCTTATAAGCAGAATACTGATTTTCGCTTTTCAGTCTGAAATCTCGCCAGTCCTCGTCCGCACGTGCATCATCCCTTCCCGTCCACACCACCTCCCCCTCCACCTCTATCAGTACCGCCATCTTTTCGTTCCTCAAATAACAAGAAAGCAAAACAACAGCACACAGGCACAAAAAATACGCCTACCTCCCTCTAAAAGCAAACAAGGGAAAAACACACAAACAAATCAACCAAAAAAAAAGATAAAAAAAGAGAAGAGAAAGAAAGCAGAGAGACAGCAACAAACAAGCATACAAACAAATCGGAAGCCCCAAAACTCCGGAAAGTTTCAATAAATGAATAAACAGTTAGATACATGAAAAAAAAAACCCCAAAAGGAACACTCAAAAAAAATAAATATATTTGAATAACTGATTGAATAAATAACCAAGTAAATAAACGAACGAGTAAATGATAAAAAAACTGTATGAAGAAACAAATAAATACAGAAATAAATAACAAAATATGTAAATAAATAGATAGATAGATAAATAAATAAATAAACACATGAAGAAATAAACACATTAATACGAATGGATGAATAGATGAATAACAAATAAATAAATAGAATAGATAAACAAATAAACGAATAGATAAATCCATAAACAGATCAATAAAAGTAATCAGCTGATGAAGGAATCAGGAAGGAAAGGAATCCCGCCACATTGTCCAAACAACGTTGTTTGATGGGCGGCCATTGGCGGTCTCATTTGTCACTCCAGTGACGGCAGTCGGCGCCCAGAGGGTGAGAAGTCAGGGGAGGAAACCAGTGACCACATTGGCCACCAGCCAAACATGAAGGATGGGGTATATAGTGAGAGGCTACTGCTGTTCACGCTTAACATCAGTGTGTGTGTGTGTGTGTGTGTGTGTGTGTGTGTGTGTGTGTGTGTGTGTGTGTGTGTGTGTGTGTGCTCTAGAGGACGAAAGTGTTGGGAAAAATGCATTCTTTCCTACCTACCAATTTGTCTACTTATATGCCAATGTATTTACATATCTGAAAAGATGAAAGTGGGGATGGGGAAGAAAACGTTTCATCGGCAGCCTCCTATTCCTAGTCCTCTCAGTCAAATGACATGTTTGTACACTTTCCCCCGACTTCCCCATATACAACCGCACCCAACGTTGCACCGCAGCAGCAGTAGTCCAGAGAGAGTATGATCAACGTTGCCGCCTGTTAAAAGGGTGTCTGTGTTACAGGCGTGATTGTGGGACGCTGAGGCATTACCCATCTAATCTTTCGCCCGTCTTCTTCTTCTTCTTCTTCTTTCTCTCCTCCTCCTCCTCCTCCTCCTCCTCTCCTCCTCTTCTTCTTCTTCTCTCCTTTCTCTTCTTCTTCTTCTGGAATTTATGCTTTAAAGACCGTCTCCTTTGCTCGCTTTCGTCTGGCTCTTTGACCAACAACAATGGTTTTCTTTTTATCTGATGAGGTATTGTGTCTTTTCTCGTCTTCTTTCTTTCTATGCCTTTTATGTGTTATTTCTTTTTTTTTTCTCTCCTTAGGAATAATTGACTGTCAGGTTGTTTCAGCGGGATCTGAATAACATGTTTGTTCAAACATCTCTTTGCTGATCTCTCTTTTGTAATCCTTTGCACTTTCTGAGTGTTTGCTGATGGTGATCTCTCTTAGTGAGTGATCCCTCAGTATGTGTTTTGTGTAAACTTGATCACAGCTGCTTTGAAGGGTTCATGACGTAGCTGGGTAATGTCGTCATGACAGCTTCCACCGTTTTGCAGTCACTTCCGCGTGTTTGCCGCGATAATAGTCTCCCTTGAACTCTCTGTAGTCTCGTCCTTGGCACACAGACATTATGAAGATAGTCAGACATCATGTGTCCCTTTCTGTATATGACACAAAGCAACTTCGATGATTCAGTCAAGTGCCTCTGTACAAACATGACAGAGATCATGTGTCCTTTTACATTATGTCACAGAGACATTTCAAGTATGTAGTTACTATGTGTCGCTATTCTCTCACGTCGCAAAGATATCATTTCTTAACGTAGTCAGTACATTTCCCTGTATAAACTGGCACAGAGACATAACGAATGATTTAGCTAACCCCAGTCTTTACAAAACGTGTCAAACCGACATTACTTATCGTGTAGTTTCACGTTTTCCCTTACAATTATGTGACAGATATATCGGTGCTGATTTCGTCATTATTGTTACTGATTTAGTCATCGTATGTCCCGCTACTAAAACGACGCGGTCATATCAGTAATTCCATCGTCATATGTCTCTTTACTGACATGGCACACCGAGGTAGAGCTAATTCATAACGAATTTTGACAGTTTTGCGTCCGTTCACCGTCTATCCCTCTATCACACAGATTCTTCTTCATATTGTCCTCCTTGTCTTGGCATTGCCTCTTTCACGGCAGATTATGAAGAGTAAAGAAAGGGTGCATTCTGAGCCTGAAGAGGCGGAAAGTAAGAGGGTTCTTGATTGTGTAGTTCTCCTCCCCGCCTGTTGCAGTGCCGGCGCCAGCGGCTATTGATGGCACCGGTTTGGTGGAGACTTATGGGTAAGAAGGAGTGGGGCAGGGAGTGGAGGTGGGGGGGAGGGAGGATGGGGTGGAGGCTAGGGGGTGGGGATGGGGGGGGAGGGGGCTTGGTGCTGTCGAGGCTGCATGCCTAGTGGTAGTGCCATGACTGCTGGATGAGACAGCTCCCAAGATCTGAATGGAATCCGGACTGGGTCCAGGGAAGATTGTGTGTGCCTGAATGTCAACTGTATTAGTTGAGGCTGATGTAGTTACTGCTGTGTTATCATAACAGCTCTTTATTATTATCATCATCAGCATCATTATAATCATCATCATCATCTTTGTCGTCGTTGTTGTTGTCGTCATCGTCGTCGTCGTCGTCGTTGTCATCATCATCATCATCATCATCATCATCATCATCATCATCATCATCATCATCATCATCATCATCATCATCATCATCATCATCATCATCATCATCATCATTGTTGTTGTTGTTGTTGTTATTATCATCATTATTGTTTTCATCATCGTCATCGTCATCATCATCATCATCATCATCATCATCATCATCATCATCATCATCATGATTAATATTATTGTTATTGTTATTATCCTTTTCATTATAATTATCATTATGTTATTGTTATCATCATCATTATTATTATTACTATTATTGTCATAATTATCATATTGTTCTGTTAATATTATAGTTATATTATATTATTATTATCATTATCAATATTATCATCATCTGTGATTTCTCTGCTTTTCGATTTGATTTGTTCAATTTCTGTTGCCACTCTCTCCCTCCCATCCGTTTTTTTTTTTTCCCGCTCTAAGATTTTTACGAAAGAGAGGATTTTAACGAAGTTTCTGGTGCGTTTTTAGAAGGTCTATTTGAAAGAGATGTGTGAATTATGTGTGTGTGTGTGTGTGTGTGTGTGTGTGTGTGTGTGTGTGTGTGTGTGTGTGTGTGTGTGTGTGTGTGTGTGTGTGTGTGTGATGACTTGTGAGTTGATTTTAACACGGTGACAGCCCTGATATGGCCCTTTGCCGTCGGCTGGGCTATAAACAACATTACGTTACCTAATCTTACCGCTCTTACTACCTTCCCTTCTCCACCCCCCCCCCCCCCCCCCACTCAACCTCTTTTCCTCTGAATATTCTATGGTATTCTTCCAAGTTTTCTTTTAAGTAATTGTTTGCCCACCTTTCTTACTGCGTGGCAGGACACAGAAGACTTAGGGTGTGTCATATAACTAAAGGTCATTCTGTGAATTTCATGAGGTTTTTTTTTTTCTTTTAGTGAGTCAGGATGGGAAGGGGAAGTGGTGAGGGCAGGGTGAGGGCAGGGGAGGGCAGGGAGGGAGGGCAGGGGAGGGCAGGGAGAGGGCAGGGAGAGGGCAGGGAGAGGGCAGGGTGAGGAGGGCAGGGAGAGGCAGGGAGAGGGCAGGGAGAGGGCAGGGTGAGGGCAGGGGGAGAGGGCAGGGTGAGGGCAGGGTGAGGGCAGGGTGAGGGGCAGGGAGAGGGGCAGGGAGAGGGCAGGGAGAGGACAGGGTGACGGCAGGGAGAGGGCAGGGAGAGGGCAAGGTGAGGGCAAGGTGAGGGCAGGGTGACGGCAGGGTGAGGGCAGGGAGGGCAGGGAGGGCAGGGTGAGGGCAGGGTGAGGGCAGGGAGGAGGGCAGGGGGAGGGCAGGGCAGGGAGGGGAGGGAGAGGGCAGGGTGAGGGCAGGGAGAGGGCAGGGAGAGGCAGGGAGAGGGCAGGGTGAGGGAGGGTGAGGGCAGGGTGAGGGGAGGGAGGGCAGGGTGAGGGCAGGGAGAGGGCAGGGGAGGGAGGGCAGGGAGAGGACAGGGTGAGGGCAGGGGAGAGGAGGAGGGTGAGGGCAGGGTGAGGGTAGGGGAGGGGAGGGGTGAGGGCAGGGTGAGGGCAGGGTGAGGGCAGGGTGAGGGCAGGGTGAGGGCAGGGAGAGGGCAGGGAGAGGGGGCAGGGGAGGACAGGGTGAGGGCAGGGAGGGAGGGCAGGGTGAGGGCAGGGAGAGGGCAGGGGGAGGGCAGGCAGGAGAGGGCAGGGTGAGGGCAGGGAGAGGACAGGGAGGAGAGAGGACAGGGTGAGGGCAGGGTGAGGGTAGGGTGAGGGCAGGGTGAGGGCAGGGTGAGGGAGGGGAGGGCAGGGTGAGGGCAGGGTGAGGGCAGGGTGAGGGCAGGGTGAGGGCAGCAGAGGGCAGGGTGAGGGCAGGGTGAGAGGGCAGGGTGAGGGCAGGGTGAGGGGTGAGGGGTGAGGGCAGGGGGAGGGCAGGGTGAGGGCAGGGTGAGGGCAGGGAGGGCAGGGTGAGGGCAGGAGGAGGGGAGGGCAGGGTGAGGGCAGGTGAGGGCAGGGTGAGGGGGGTGAGGGCAGGGTGAGGGCAGGGTGAGGGCAGGGTGAGGGCAGGGTGAGGGCAGGGGAGGGGCAGGGTGGAGGGCAGGGTGAGGGCAGGGTGAGGGAGGGGGGGGTGAGGGCAGGGTGAGGGCAGGGTGAGGGCAGGGTGAGGGCAGGGTGAGGGGGCAGGGAGAGGGCAGGGTGAGGGCAGGGTGAGGGCAGGGTGAGGGCAGGGTGAGGAGGGCAGGGAGAGGCAGGGTGAGGGCAGGGAGAGGGCAGGGAGGGAGAGGACAGGGTGAGGGCAGGGAGAGGACAGGGTGAGGGCAGGGTGAGGGCAGGGTGAGGACAGGGTGAGGGCAGGGTGAGGGTAGGGTGAGGGCAGGGTGAGGGCAGGGTGAGGGCAGGGAGAGGGCAGGGTGAGGGCAGGGAGAGGACAGGGTGAGGGCAGGGTGAGGGTAGGGTGAGGGCAGGGTGAGGGCAGGGAGAGGGTAGGGTGAGGGCAGGGTGAGGGTAGGGTGAGGGCAGGGAGAGGGCAGGGAGAGGACAGGGTGAGGGCAGGGAGAGGGCAGGGAGAGGGCAGGGAGAGGGCAGGGAGGCAGGGGCAGGGCAGGGAGAGGGCAGGGAGAGGGCAGGGAGAGGACAGGGTGAGGGCAGGGTGGTGAGGGCAGGGTGAGGGCACAAATTGAAAAGTAAGGGAGAGAAAGGGGTTGGGGTGGGGAGAAGGGTTTGACCAACCATCATCTATTCTCCTTCCCCCTCTGTACTCATACTTTATGGAAACGAAGACGGTTCTTGTCGACCGTGAAACCACAGAACAGTCGCATTGCACCAAGAGCCAGTGCCGTCCTCAATGCAGCAAGATCAGTTATTCACAAAAAATTTCCTTTTTAGAACCCCTCCGATCCTTAACCCTCTGCTGCCTGCCCTTACCTATGATTGCAGTTAATCTGACAATACAGATCAGTCTGCGCCCTGCGAGTACTGGCAGCCATTTTGAAATCCAAGGCAGGGCCGATTACTAATCAAGCCATGAGATGTTATAGTGGAACGTTACAGAAAATGAAGTGGGACATCGTTTATTTCCTTGTAGTTAATGTGGTTTCGGTGGTTTCATTCTCTCTCTGCTCTTCTCTCTCTCTCTCTCTCTCTCTCTCTCTCTCTCTCTCTCTCTCTCTCTCTCTCTCTCTCTCTCCGATCATGATGAATGAAAATAATATCAAAATTCTACATTGAATATAGAAGTTACAAATGATTAGAAACAATGTAAAAAAAAAAAGAAAGTGTTTGAATGCGTTCGAGTCGAGTGAACGGGACACCAGCTACACTGGTCATTACAGAGCATTGTGGAAACATAATTTGTTTTCATACACGAAAGAGACACTTTCAATGAGGTGACAGTTAAAGTGAAATCGAAATCTGTAATGGCGAAGCGTCAAAAAAAAAAAGAAGAAAGAAATGAAAAGAAGAACGAGACGAGACGTGAAGTTTGTTTGGAAGGATTTATTTGCTTTATTGAACGAAGGTTGTGCGTGGGTGTTCGTGTGCTCACGTGTGCTGCGTGCATGTGTTCATGTGTATGTGGCATCTCGTATCGTTCAGCAAGATGAATGAGCACACGGAGAATAAGCACTTCCGTCTTTATGAACTATTACTTCACCAGGCTGAAAAAAAAACGCGTCGTCATCAGTAACATTAGCACACGGGGAGTAAGCACTTCAGTCCATAAGAACTATTACTTCCCCTGGTTAAAAAGGTCGCCAAGATCTGTTTCTCTTCATTGGTAGCATCAGCACACGGGGAATGAAAACTTCAGTCCCACATCAGCTATTACTTCCCCTGGCTGAGAAGCGTGCTAGGATCTGTTTGCCATCAAGGCAACATTGGTACAAACCTTCCACTGACCAAGAACATTATTCAGTTACTGTCACGCATTACTTATTAATTTATTTTCCTTTGGAGAAGAAAACCTGCTTTGCTGACATGCCAGTGAGGGACAAACTCTTTGGCCCACGGAAGAGTCTCTGACATACTGCAGCAGTCATCAGGACCTCTGGAGATGCTGTAGTGGCGAACATCCAACACCACATGTCATGGAATTTCATATATTTTAGTGATATAAATGTTGGGTTGGGTTTGCCCCCTCCCCCCCCCCCCCCTCCTCTCCTCCCCGTATTTTTTTTAAAGTCCAGGAGGATCAACACTTTCAGTCATTACCAACAATTACTTCCCCTGGCGGAAATACGATTTTGTGGTCCTCAATCATAAAGTAAGTCAAACGGGAGGTCTACGATTCATTTGGCCTTGCCGGAGGTGTGCGTGCTCCCCTGTGCCCTTCCCATCACTAATGCAGCCATCATGTATCCCTTTTACAAGCATGGCACGGAAGCAGCATCCATCAGTCATCATTTGCCCTCTCACAAAGATGGTACACAGGCAGAATCACTGAAGTAGTCAAAGACGTTATCAACCAAATCTGTCGTGCTGTGTCCGTTCACCATATTTCGGCACCATCAAAGTGGTTCTTCTGTTGTCTTCCTTATATAGTTGGCATTGCTTCTCTAGTGGCTGTTAGCAGAGGGTGGGGGACGTGGGTGTTGTGGGCGGCGAAGGGGCGGGAAGTAAGGAGGATTTGGACTCTAGTTGTCTCCCTTGCCCTTGGCATTGCCAGCAGCTATTGGTGGCAGCAATTTGTTGGAGATCCAAGGGAGTGAAGATGAGAGGGGAAGAGGGTGGGGGGGGGGGGGGGGGGGGGGGGAGAAGGGGGGGGGAGGAGAGGAGGAAGGAGGTGGAGGCGTATGAAGCGTAAGTGTGGAGTGGGAGGCTGGGGTGAGGGGGGTGGGTGGGGTAGTGTTGGGGTCCCACAGGGAGTGGTCAGTGGCACTGTCATTATTTCTGGATGAGACGGCCCTAGGGAACTGAAGTGGAATGGAGTCTGGATCTGTGGATGGTTCTTGGTGCCAGAAAGTCAGCTTTGGGGGCTGAAAGGGCCTTTGTGATTGTTGTTATTACTACTTCTCTCCTTCATCATTATTTCTAGTACTATTGCAATCGCATCATCTTCCGTTTCTTTTCATTTAGTTTCCTTTCTTTTTCATTTGTTCCCTGTTTTTTTTTTTCCCTCCTCATACTCATTTTCTCCTTTCGTCTTCCCTCCCTTCCACTTCCCTACCCCCTACTTTTCTTAGCTGTAGATACGCTGTGTATTCTATTTTATCGGGTCAAGTTTTTTTTTTTTTTTTTGAGTACTCATTTTTGTGTGTGTGTGTGTGTGTGTGTATTTAAAAAAAAAACACTTTGAGCTGGCTGTTACGATATTGCAGACCCTGGTTTGTCTTTTAATAAACGGTTTCAAAAAGAAGTGGCTGAGGGCGGATAATGATGAAGCAAAATTTAGAAAGAGAAGGGGTTAGTTACCGCCAAGGACACAGACAAACAAAGTACACGACAAAGCACAGTGTTTTGTACTGTACTTTGTTCGTGTCTGTCCTTGGCGGTAACGAAACCCCCTCTCTGTCTAAATTTTGCTCCTAATTAACGGCCAGCTTGAGGGTTTCGGACTTTTTTGAAGGGAGTTAGGACAGGAAACAGTAGATGACGGAAAAGAGGAAAGGAGCGAGGAGGGAGGACGGCAGGAGGGAGGGTGCCCCGAAGCGAAGGATGAGGGGGATGGAGGTCAAAGAGGGATGAGACCAATCTTCATCCACCCTCCTGCTCTCGTTGTGTGCTCACACCACCAGGAAACGAGGACTGGTCATTTCCGTCCGTTGGGCCGCAGAATGGTTTGATGGTCGTCCCCCCACAACCAGTCCCTCTCTCTTAGACAGACAGATCAATAAACCACAATGTCTATCCCCCCTCCCCCCTCACCCACCTCCACCTACCCTCTGTTCCCCACGACGATTATTAATCTGACGACAACATCAGTCTCCGTGCCACAAGTACTGGCAGCCATCTTGAAATCAAG
>JADBJO010020597.1:17500-20000 GCA_016801955.1 Conus betulinus
TGGGCTCAGTAAAAGGTTACATCAGAACAGGCACCACTGAACATCACCAAAGTGACTCCACTGCAGCGCAGTGTCTCCTCTTGCGGGTTGCCTCATCACGACTTGTTATCGACTCTCACTGTGGATGGCCGGTGCCGGGACAAGCCAGGGTGTGACTGTGGACAGGGAGCCAGACTGAGCCAAGTGGAGATAGTGCCGCTGTAGAGGACAGGAAGCCAGACTGAGCCAAGTGGAGACAGTGCCACTGAAGTGGACAGGAAGCCAGACTGAGCCAAGTGGAGATAGTGCCACTGAAGTGGACAGGGAGCCAGACTGAGCCAAGTGGAGATAGCGCCACTGAAGTGGACAGGAAGCCAGACTGAGCCAAGTGGAGACAGTGCCGCTGAAGTGGACAGGAAGCCAGACTGAGCCAAGTGGAGATAGTGCCACTGAAGTGGACAGGGAGCCAGACTGAGCCAAGTGGAGATAGCGCCACTGAAGTGGACAGGAAGCCAGACTGAGCCAAGTGGAGACAGTGCCGCTGAAGTGGACAGGAAGCCAGACTGAGCCAAGTGGAGACAGTGCCGCTGTAGAGGACAGGAAGCCAGACTGAGCCAAGTGGAGATAGTGCCGCTGTAGTGGACAGGAAGCCAGACTGAGCCAAGTGGAGATAGGGCCGTTGTAGTGGAGTGGACAGGAAGCCAGACTGAGCCAAGTGGAGATAGGGCCGCTGTAGTGGACAGGGAGGCAGACTGAGCCAAGTGGAAATAGTGCCGCTGTAGTGGCGCAGGGGATGACACAGAAAAACAAGGCCGCAGAAATGTTGTGCAGATCCGTTTGAAATGACGGATTGAGGATCCGTTTATCAAGCTTGCTCATAACTATTGTATCGATTTGTGGAGAAATGAAATTTTTGGTGCAGATCTGGATCGTCATGTGTCCCTGGTTAAATGGTACAGATGCATTATCAATATTGTAATAATCATGTGTCCCTTGCTAAAATGGCACAGAAATATTATCAAAATTGTAGTCATCTTGAGTCCCCTCTTAAAATAGCAGAGCGATATCAACATTGTAGTCATCATGAGACTCGCGCGGCCATTCATGTGTCCTTCGCGGAATGGGCACATACATATAATTATACATTGTGGTCATCATGGCACATACACATAATTAACATTGTGGTCATCATGGCACATACACATCATTAACATTGTGGTCATCATGGCACATACATATCATTAACATTGTGGTCATCATGGCACATACACATAAATTAACATTGTGGTCATCATGGCACATACACATCATTAACATTGTGGTCATCATGGCACATACATATCATTAACATTGTGGTCATCATGGCACATACACATAACATTAACATTGTGGTCATCATGGCACATACATATCATTAACATTGTAGTCATCATGCACTCGATCCTAAAATGGCATAGATATATCATTACTATTGTAGTCATCATGTGTCCCCTCCTAAGCCAGTACAGAAATATTGATATTATAATTATCATATGCCCCTCCCTAAAATGGCACATATGTATTACTATTGTTATAATCAACATTGTAGTCATCATGCATTTATTCTTAAAGTGGCACAGATATGTTATGGATGTTGCGGTCATTGTGTATTCTTTTTCAAAATGGCACAGATATATTATTAATATTGTAGTCGTCATCTGTCCCCTCCTGAAATAGCACAGAGGTATTATCAGTATTATGGTCATCATGCGTACTTTCTAAAAATGGCACAGAGATACTATCGATAACGTAATGATCAGCTCTCTCTTTAGAAACAGCACATTGATAACGCATTCATAGCAATCTTTGTAACGTGGCGTTTGTCGACCACTATCTCCCACCATCACATGGGTTTTTATATAGTACCTTTCTTTAGCTGGCAATAAAGCACCTTAAGTGACCCTTTGCAGGGAGAGAAGAAGAGATGTGTTGTGAGCGTAAAGAGGGGGCGGTAAGGTGGATGTGGATATTGTGGTTGTCTCCCTTATCTCCCGCAGCTCTGGCGGCTTTCGAAGCATCAGTTTATAGGGGGGGGGGGGGGGGGGGGGGGGGGGGGGGGGGGGGGGGGGGGGGATGGGGAGGAGGAAGGGGCAGGAGTTAGAGGCGGCAGTAGAAGAAGGGGATGGAAGGTGGAAGGATGGGTGGGGGGAGGCCCTGGCACTATCGGTGGTCCTGAAAAGGTGGGCACTGGTACTGTCATTAGTTCTTGATGAGACAGCCCTGAGAATCTGACGTGGGATCATGCCTGGGTTCACGGAGGATTCTGGAGGCCAGACTGTCAAATGCTTGGGCGGACGTGGCTTTTGTTGTTGCTTTTGTTACTACCTGCTCCCCTTTGATTATCATCATCATCATCATCATCATCATCATCATCATCATCATCATCATCATCATCATCATCATCATTATTTTTATTATAATTTTTTTTTTACAAAGATGAGAAAATAACCCTATTGATGGAATGAATGTTATATCTCGGCCA
>JADBJO010020597.1:25000-27500 GCA_016801955.1 Conus betulinus
CTGTCTCTGTCTCTCTCTGTCTGTCTGTCTGTCTGTCTGTCTCTGTCTCACGCTGTCTTTCACTGTCTGTCTGTCTCCCTCTCGTTTATGAATCCCTTAAAGCCATCCAGATAAAAAAAAAAGTCTACTATTTTCAATCTGGTAGTGAATATTTGCGACGTTGAAAAGAGAGTACATGTTAGAATATCTTAGCATGCTTATAGTTTTACGATTTAGTCTCTCTGTTGTTCCTTTCCTTTGAACGCACTATGATTGTGACACAGTGTATCACATTTTAGGGAAGGCAGAAGCTATCTCCCTCCTTCTAAAGCTGGGGACCAACAGATGAAAAACAATGGATCTATCAATCTGTCATTGTAATTTTCAACGTCCAAACCACTAAAATAATGGTCGGAAACAATTTCAATAATCTGTCAGCAAACAAAATGGTGGTGATAATCGATTAATATGGCAGAATGCTGCTATGCCTTTGAAATGAACCTTTATCTGAACGGACGAAGTAGCCCGAAGAAACCTTTCCTTCCCAGAGTGCTTAGGAGAAGGGAACGTTTTATACGTCTGTCAGTCCGTCTGTCTGTCTGCATGTATGTATGTATGTACGCGCGCGCGCGCGCGCGCGCACCCACACACACACACACACACTCTCTCTCTCACGCACACGCACACACACACACACACACACCCACACACACACACCCCACACACACACACACACACACACACACTCCTGAAAGCCAATACAGCCCAGTCAGTATCCCTCATTAGGTGCGTTCGGTGAAATGGCATGGCAAGGAATGGATAGCCATTTATTTCTTCACGTTCAGTTTGTGTTTCAGGGGAGGGGAAGAGGGGGAGGGGTGGGGGTGGGTGGAAGCGCTGTAATATTAGCACTCTTTCGTTCGATCTTCCGTTAAATAGAATTCCCCCTCTTGCCTCTTATCGGTCCCTTTGTTCCCTCCACCGCTCTCTCTCTCTCTCTCTCTCGCTCACATCTCTCTCTCTCTCTCTCTCTCTCTCTCAGTATCCTCTCTCTCTCTTCTCTCGCTCTCGCTCTCTCTCTCTCTCTCTCTCTCTCTCTCTCCTCTCTCTCTCTCATCCTCTCTCGCTCTCTCTCTCGCTCTCTTCCTCTCTCTCTCTCTCGCTCGCTCTCTCTCTTCCTCTCTCTCTCACTTTCTCTCTCTCTCTCTCTCTGTCTGTCTGTCTGTCTGTCTGTCTCTTTCTCTCTCTCATGTCACTGTCCCTCCTGTGCCCTGTTTCTTGGGAGTCATAGGACCATTCTTTCCGTTTTAGCAGTTTACCTAACAGTAAATTTGTCTTGCAGAACACGGGCGGCCGCTTGCCACTCTAATGCCAGAGGGTCACACTCACCGCCTGAAAAGCCGGCCACCTTCCGGGGCGAGCTTGTCTGGCGCACGAACCCATCGTCCCGGGTACTTGGGTCGGAACCAGAGGAGGCCTTATGGGATTCCATGTCCACTGGCACTGGACACACTTTTTTTTTTTTTTTTTTTTTTTTCCCGCCAGCGTCTTTGCTTCTCCGGGCTCACGAGGGCCGTTGATACTAAGACTGCCTAGCTCTGAATGTCAGCTGGCGCAGAATTCATTGGAAAAGTCTCCAGAACCGGCTCTCCTGGAAAAAGAAACCCCGAAGGTGCTGGGGAGGACCCAGAGAAGCACTGTCTTCACCTGCCTTTTAGAGCAGTCCCTGTACCACCCTTGGAGGCCTGCGCTGTGTTGACGATGGGTACAGGCTACATGTTTTGTTTAAAAAAAAAAACTTCTATGGCCTCCTTCTTGTAGCTGGTGTAAACATTTGCTCTAAAATTTCAAATTAAGGTGATTGCAGAAGAAAATTGTATAACAAAATCTTAACGATAATTCTTAGTGAGTCCGCTCAAAAAAAAAAAAGAAAAAGAAAAAAAGAAAACCGAGGACAAACAAGTTACAAGACAAAACACGACGCGTTTCGACCTCTCAGGTCTTCTACAGGCAAGACAAACAACAGTCAGTTCAATGGAAACGAAGAACGAGCAGTCACTTTTCTTCTCATTCTTCGTCTTCATTGTCCTGAACGTTGTTTCTCTTTCCTGAAGAAGAGGTCAAAACGCCGAAATGGTTCTTAAGATTTGTTTTAAAATGACAGCCTGTCTTGTTCGAGGTTATACCGTAGACTTTCTTTTGTGTAATTACCGGATGTCCTCCACTGGTCCAGAAGGGCGGTGCTCAACAGAATTCTCTTCACTGCTACTGACTGAGAACTGGAAATGAAATTTCGATTCTTTCCGTGTGCAGTCATGGCGGCTCTTGCAGTAATGTGTAGTCCTGTACGACTCGGACCTTCGGCGCCGGCTCCGAGTTATTCTTGATAAGGAAGGAGAGCTAGACGGATTCTGTCGTCATCTATCATCCCTCCTGCCGCTGTACAAGTGCCACTCCCGGTCTCTCTAGCATCGGTCATACAATGGTCAGAACCTCCTGACACCAGTCTGTGCATCGGTCC
>JADBJO010020598.1:5000-15000 GCA_016801955.1 Conus betulinus
CTCTACTTAGACCAAATCGCCAAGCAGAAAGGACCATACAGAGCGCACAGAACAAATAAGGAGATATATCCCTGAAAAATGATGTCCCAAGCCTGCTCGTTTACCCTGTAGCTGACCCATTTACACAGCAACCACAGCTGGAGAACTTCACGAACACAAGTTGACATGCGTTCAAGACTGGCATAGCCTTTTCCATCTTGAATACAGTCAAACGAACACACAGACGAACAGTAACAAAAAAAAAAAAAAAGGTAAGAAAGAAAGAAAGATCGGTAATTCCGGTTTGGGCGGTTTACCGGGAATTGCTGTTTAGGGATTGCCGTTGAGTGTCTGTTGTTTACAGTCTGAAGAAGACACACTTCACGAACACTTGAGTTGTCTGTTCTGCATGCTGTATTAGAAGTAAGTGCTACTGTGCATTTGTTTTGAGGGTTTATCTTTATTTCAGGTTCACCAAATACAAGACCATGCCCACTTTTCAAGCAGTAGACGCTAAATAACAATACAGCCTTGACGATTTAAGACTGAAAGAGAATAAAGAAATCCTGTATTAAATGGATCGATCAAGATGCAGTTTGTCACATACATATATTTGTGTTCTGGTGCTTCATGTCTGCAACACTTTTCCCATTACTATTGATGTAAAAAAAAAAAATTTTTTTAAAGTCGCTCAGGAAGGAAAAGTCACTCCCAACAGGAGTTGCAGTAATGCACCTTGCTCTGAATAACACGTCACGTAGACTGTGATCGTAGGTAAACAAGGTCCGTCTTTGAAAGACAAGTCTCCTTCCAAAATGTCCAAGGCTCTCTTTCGCATTCTACAATAATGATTAAAATCAGTTTTTTGAAACACTGCGGTCCAGAAGAACCAGAGATCATAGATGGTAAGCATCAAAACACACCTGTTCACCATACGCACGCGCGGACGCACAATATATACACTCGACGTATTGCGTCCATTTAAAAAAAAGAAAAAGAAAAAAACTTGAAGGTTTTCAGCATCTCAGCAAACGTTCTGATCTTCTCAATCGGGCTTTGGGCCAAAACAAGCACTGGGACGATTGTTTGCCTTTGCGATTGATAACAGACTTTGTTGTTGTTGCTGTTGTGTTTTGTGTCTGTCTTTGTTACTGTTGTTGTTGTGTTCATTGTTTCGAAAAGTCACAATCTCCGATACCAATCCGAATATGGCTTCAAGCCCATCCTGTGTAAATCCTTTCCATGGAAACGACACGAAACATATCCCGGAGAAACGGTTGCATTGACACACAAGAAACATAATACTGTATTTCAAACAATCTTCAACAAAGTGAAACGAAACGCTGAAGAAAATGAATATGTCGTGAATTGAGAAAAAAAAAAAAACCGAATATTTCAAGAAAACGAAAACAACAAAATTAATCTTTCTTCTGTGAATGCATTTTAAATCTGTTTTGTGTCGTGTTCGTGAATCATACAAGATCTTCTCTTTCATCATCCACTCCCACTTTCTTTCAACTCAGAAGCAAAATAACAGTGAGAACACTGGGAAAGCATGCACATGATCCTCTAGACTTCTTAATCTGTGTGTGTGTGTGTGTGTGTGTGTGTGTGTGTGGTGTGTGTGTGTGGGTGTGTGTGTGTGTGCATGTGTGAGTGTGTGTGTGTGTGTGTGTGTGTGTGTGTGGTGTGCGCGCGCGCGCGCGCGCGAGCACGTGTGTGTGTGTGTGTGTGTGTGTGTGTGTGTGTGTGTGTGTGTGTGTGTGTGTGTGTGTGTGTGTGTGTGTGTGTGTGTGTGTGTGTGTGTGTGTGTGTGTTTCTCTGTGTGTTTCTCGCTGTTTCTCTTATTTCCCGCCGTTTCTCTCCCCCCCCCCCCCCCCTCTCTCTCTCTCTCTCTCTCTCTCTCTCTCTCTCTCTCTCTCTCTCTCTGAGGTCTTACCTGCACATTATGACTCCTCCAAACAGGGCTGAAAAAAGTCAATCACAGAAGCAGACAGTGAATGGTCGAAATAAGCTAGAGTCTGCAGATGCGCCGCTACAGTCTAATATTCGATCGTCGTCCATTCAGAGACCAGGTGGAGAGAAAGAGGGAGACAGACAGACAGAGAGAGAGAGAGAGAGAGAGAGAATGGTGTGGTGTGGTATGGTGTGGTGCGTGAGCACTGTGTGTGTTGTGTGTGTGTGTGTGTGTGTGTGTGTGTGTGTGTGTGTGTGTGTGTGTGGGTGGGTGTGGCGCGCGCGCGCGCGCGCGCGCGCGTGTGTGTGGGTGTGTGGATGTGCGTGCGTGCGTGCGTGCGTGCGTGCGTGCGTGTGTGTGTGTGTGTGTGTGTGTGTGTGTGTGTGTGTGTGTGTGTGTGTGAACGACGCAGCACTTGCATAAAGTTTTCAACAGGAGTGTGGTGAACGATGAAATATCTCCTCTGCCCCCCCCTCCCTCCCCCCCCCCCCCCCCATTCCTTCCTTCACTTCCAACTACATCCCAGTCTCTCCATTCCCCTCTCTACACCTCCTTCCCTCCACGCCGCCCTCCCAACCTTACCTCCCCGTTCACCTCATTCTCTTCCAAGGGAAAAAAAAAAAAAGAAAAAAAAAAAAAAAAAAACAAAAAAAAAAAAAACCCCGGAAAATCGAGGTTAACATAAGAAGCGCAAGGGTTAAAAGATCCCGCGGGATTATCTGCATGGAGGGGCCAGTTTGAGAACGAACTTCCTGTGTTAGGCCAGGAACACCTGCAACATTTTCCCCCACTACACGCGCGCGCGCTTGTGTGCGTACGTGCGTGCGTGTGTGCTGCTGCGTGCATGCTCTGTGTGTGGTGTGTGTGTGTGTGTGTGTGTGTGTGTGTGTGTGTGTGTGTGTGTGTGTGTGCGTGGGTGAATGCGTGCGTTCGTGCCTGCGTGCCGCGCGTGCGTGCGCGCGCACGCGTGTGTGTCTGCTGTGAGTAGGGGTGGAGAGTTTTCGGTCGTCTCAGAGAAGGATTCTGAGTTGTTATCCCTATTGAAATTGTACGCGCGCGCGCGCGCGCGCGCGCGCGCGTGTGTGTGTTGTGTGTGTGTGTGTGTGTGTGTGAATGTATGTGCGTGTGTGAGTGTTAGTGCAATGTGCGCACGTGTGTGTGTGTGTGTGTTGTGTGTGTGTGTGTGTGTGTGTGTTGTGTGTGGTGTGTGTGTGTGTGTGTGTGTGTGGTGTGGGTGTGTGTGTGGTGTGTGTGTGTGTGTGTTTGTGCGCGCTCGCGTTGCGCGCGCGCGCGCGTGCGTGTGTGTGTGTATGTGTGTGTGGAGATCAGAATTTAGCAGAGACACTATAGTAAGCCTCGACGACGTAAACTCCCGTCAAACAAGACGAACGTCACGTAACGCTAGACCCAAAGGTCAGATGTCCCATTAAACCTGTTCGCTTTGTCGATCTATCTCAGTCTGTCTGCCTGCCTGCGCCCCCCTACCCCACACCCCTCTCTCTCCGCCTACTCCTCTCTCTCTCTCTCTCTCTCTCTCTCTCTCTCTCTCTCTCTCTCTCTCTCTCTCTCTCTCTCTCTCTCCTCTCTCTCTCTCTCTCTCTCTCTCTCTCCTCTCTCTCTCTCTCTCTCTCTCTCTCTCTGTGTGTGTGTGAGTGTGAAGGGTTAATGCATCATTTAACTGAATTCCAGAGACTTGACACATTTTCTTTCTAGTCATTACAGGCTGGCACAAGTACGCACCAGATGACAATGATTAGCTAAAAAATAAAAAAAATAAAAAAAAAGGACAGTTTCACACAACATACCGCTGAAAACGGTGAAATGTGCCCCCCTGATCAAGTTTCGGATGCATTAACAGAGAACCTGTAAGAAAGCAAGGTTACTGGACAGCCAGGTGCATGCTTAGTGGTCATAGAACGAATATAGATAGCAACATGCTTAGTGGCCATAGAACGGATATAGATAGATAGCAACATGCTTACTGATCATAGAACGGATATAGATAGCGACATGCTTACTGGTCATAGAACGGACATAAATAGCAACATGCTTACTGGTCATAGAACGGACATAGATAGCAACATGCTTACTGGTCATAGAACGGACATAGATAGCAACATGCTTACTGGTCATAGAACGGATATAGATAGCAACATGCTTACTGGTCATAGAACGGACATAGATAGCAACATGCTTACTGGTCATAGAACGGATATAGATAGCAACATGCTTACTGGTCATAGAAAGAAGATAGATAGCAACATGCTTACTGGTCATAGAACAAAGATAGATAGCAACATGCTTACTGGTCATAGAACGAAGATAGATAGCAACATGCTTACTGGCCATAGAACGAAGATAGATAGCAACATGCTTACTGGCCATAGAACGAAGATAGATAGCAACATGCTTACTGGTCATAGAACGGATATAGATAGCAACATGCTTACTGGTCATAGAAAGAAGATAGATAGCAACATGCTTACTGGTCATAGAACGAAGAGAGATAGCAACATGCTTACTGGCCATAGAACGAAGAGAGATAGCAACATGCTTACTGGCCATCACAGAACGAAGAGAGATAGCAACATGCTTACTGGCCATAGAACGAAGATAGATAGCAACATGATTGATGGTCATAGAACGAACATAGGATAGTCACGTGATGTTACTGGTCATAGAACGAACATGAACGATGGATATCAACATGTTTACTGGTCACAGAACGTACATGGTTGATGGACAGTGACAGGCGCGCATACCCCGACACTGAAAGTGCGCGCTTTCTGGCCGCAGTCTGAGGGGCGCTGGTGTGACCTGCGCGCTTATCGACTTCCCTACGGGTCAGGGAACTGACACTATTTGCTGGGCCGGGGCAAGGCTGAAGTAACAGGCTTACGTAGGCTGCTCCCCTCCAGGAAAGGGGGCATGAAGGTGAAAGGTGGAGGGAGGGAACGTTGGCCCCCGGCCAGCGGACGACACAACGGTCGGTGGGGTATTGAACTGTTGGAAGAATGGAGGTCGGTCAACGTCGTGTTTGTTTTGTTTTAGGCGTTTCATGACGTTGTGCGCATGAGAGAGAGAGAGAGAGAGAGGAGAGAGAGAGAGAGAGAGAGAGAGAGAGAGAGAGAGAGAAGAGAGAAAGAAGAAAGAGAGAGAGAGAGAGAGAAAGAGAGAGAGAGAGAGAGAGAGAGAGAGAGAAAACAGATGGACAGACAGACAGACAGACAGACAGAGACAGAGAGACAGAGAGAGCAGTGGGATCGTTCAATTTAGGGCAAAGAAGTCATTCATGAGTATTTGTGCGCATGTGTAATGAGTGCTATGGTACTCGTGGTGGTGGAGGTGAGAGAGAGAGAGAGAGAGAGAGAGAGAGAGAGAGAGAGAGGAGAGAGAGAGAGAGAGAGAGAGAGCTAGAGCTAGAGCTGGGTGAGAGAGAGAGAACTGGGTGAGGAGAGAGAGAGAAGGGGGGAGGGGTCATTCAATTATGACAAAGAAGTCATTCATGAGTATTTGTGCGCATGTGTATAAATGCTATGGTAGTCGTGGTGGTGGAGGTGTGTGTGTGTGTGTGTGTGTGTGTGTGTGTGTGAGAGAGAGAGAGAGAGAGAGAGAGAGAGAGAGAGAGAGAGAGAGAGAGAGAGAGAGAGAGAGAGAGAGAGAGGGGAGAGAAGAAAGGGTGAGCGGAGGAGGGAGGTTCCGACTAGCGCTCATGCATGTCTTGGATGATGGAGTTTGGATTTGTTATTGTCTTTGCTGATCTTATTAGCTCATGCATCTTGTCTTCTTGTTCTTTGTGGTGGTGGTCTTCTTTCTTCTTCTTCTTGTTCTTTCTTTTTCTTCTTTTTCTTCTTCTTCTTCTTCTTTGAGGGAGGGAGGGGAGAGACTCGAAGAAAGGTGTGAGCGGAGGAGTTGGAGGTTCCGAGGCGCTCTTTCATTTCTTTGGTTTGGATTTTTTATTGTTCCTCCATAATCATCCTCCTTCTTCTTCGTCTTCTTCTTCTTCTTCTCTTCTTCTAGTCTCTCTCTTCATTATCATTTCTTTTTTCTTCTCTTCCTCTTCTTCTTATTATCATTTTCTTTTTCTTCTGCTTTATTATTATTATTATTATTATTATTATTATTATTATTATTATTATTATCATCATTGTTATTTCGTTATTGTTACCATTATCATTATTGTTATTATTAACATCATTATCATTATTATTATCATCGTCATCATTATACGTCCGGAAGTGAAAAACGAGGTAGGGCGGGGTCTGATTCGGGGAGATAACTATGAGCGCTGTTCATAATGGCTGAAAAAATATGATTTACACAAAATGGGGAAAAAAAGATGAACAAAAATAAACAAAAACGGTTTAGCCATGACATAAAGAAATCAATCACAAAATAAAATGATTCTGAATTTAAACACACAAAAAAAAAACAACAAACAAACAAACAAACAAAAAAAAACACCCATAAAAATCCAAGGTCTCCGTGCAGATAATCGACATTAAAATGAAAAGAAGACCGAAGCAAAGTACAAGGCGTTTCTGAAGATAACTGATTGTTGAAAACAAACAACACGTAGTTGGAAGAAGATAGGAACAAGTGCTGTCGGTGTCAAACAACTCTGTCATCATGAAAAGGGGGCCGGAAGAGCTTAGTGGTTAGAGCGCCGGATTCGTAATCTTGGGGAGCCTGGGGTTGCGGGTTCGAATCTCGACAGGGCCGTTTCGGCACTGAGGGGGGGGGGGGGGGGGGGGAGGGGGGGGGGGGGGGGGGGGGGGGGGGGGTGGGGGGGGGAGGGGGGAGGGGTTGTGTTTCTCTCGGAGTAAACATTGGTTCTGACTCCATTTCCCAAAGAGTCCTTCGAATGAGACTAAACCGAGGTTCCGTGTGTGAACGCACGCACAACGTCTTGCACACACGTAATATCCCATCACCAACTTTTCTGAAGAGAAGGTCAGTTTGGCCGTTGGTATGGATGACACGTTACCCGCAGCACGCACTCTGCGTGAAAAATCGAAAGAATGAAAGAGTTGTCAAACTGAATGAACGATATTGACTGGATGACACGGGAAACGACTGAATGAAGCGCCAGCAGGCAGCTCTTCAGTCGGCTCTACCCAGGTAGGCAGCCCATTGTGTGAACGAGAATGCGGATTGTAAGGCGCTTAGAGCTTGGTCTCTGGCCGAGGATATGCGTTATATAAGTACTCCTGATAATGAAAATAATAATAACAACAACAATAACAACAACAATAATAATGATAAACAAATGGCCTACGCAAAGATCAGGAGCAACAAAAGAAAAACTAAAGAAAAAAAGAGGGAGGAGGTGTGGGAGAGAAACAGGGAGGGGCGAAAACAGATCAAAACGTTGTAGCAAACATGAACACTTTAACTCTGAACAATTAACTTTAACTGACACAAAAGGGGAATAATCGAATTCTGTATTGGAACCAGAACCATTTCAGGCCTCCCCAGGCTGTTGCTGCTAAGGGGTCCCATGACCACCAGCACTGGAATTCTAAAACAGTACCTGAACGCCCGGGTTGGAGTCTTCAAGGATCTCTTACTCCCAGAACTGCTGGGTTCTATCTGAATGTGTGTGACTCTTACTCCCGAACTGCTGGGTTCTATCTGAATGTGCGTGACTCTTACTCCCAGAAGTGCTGGGTTCTATCTGAATGTGTGTGTGACTCTTACTCCCAGAACTGTTGGGTTCTGTCTGAATGTGTGTGACTCTTACTCCAAGAAATGTTGGGTTCTATCTGAATGTGTGTGACTCTTACTCCCGAACTGCTGGGTTCTATCTGAATGTGCGTGACTCTTACTCCCAGAACTGTTGGGTTCTATCTGAATGTGTGTGACTCTTACTCCCAGAACTGTTGGGGTTCTATCTGAATATGCGTTGACTCTTACTCCCAGAAGTGCTGGGGGTCTAACTGAATGTGTGACTCTTACCTCCCAGAACTGCTGGGTTTCTATGTTACTACCCTGAACTGTTGGGTTCTATCTGAATATGTGTTGACTCTTACTTCCCAGAACTGTTGGGTTCTGTCTGAATGTGTGTGACTCTTACTCCCAATGCGTTGTTGGGTTCTGTCTGAATATGTGGTGTCTGCTGAGCTTCTACTGCTCTTTGTGCTCGGGTTTTTCAGTTTCATAAAAGGCATCCAGCGCAAGTACTTCTCACTATCTCTGTCTGTCTCGGAGTCTCTGTCTGTCTGTCCTGTCTGTGCCCTGTCTGTCTGTCTGTCTGTCTCTCTCTCTCTCTAACTGCTCTCTCTGTCTCTCTCTCTCTCACACACACCACACACACACACACACACACACACACACACACACACACAACACACACTCCCTAACTCTCTCCTCTCTCTCTCCACACTCTCCTCGTCACACTCTCTCTCTCTCCCTCCTCTCCTCTCTCTCCTCTCCCTCTCTCTCTCTCTCTCTCACTCTCTCTCACACACTCTCTCCTCCTCCTCTCCTCTCCTCTCATCTCTCTCTCTCCTCACTCACAACTCGTCACTCATTCTCTCGTCCCCTCCCTCCTCTCTCCTCTTGTTCTCCCTTCCCTCTCTCTCTCACACACACACACACACACACAACTCAAACACACACTCAGACAACACCCACACACACACACACACACACACACACACACCACACACACACACACACACACACACACATACACGCAACGCACGCACGCACGCACGCGCCGCACACACACACACACACACACACACACACACACACTGACAAAAGGATAGAACGTCCATTCTACACATTCGAACTCACTCTCTGTCTCTCTCCTGTGACGTCACATGAATGACAAATAAAGATATCTAAATCAACTGGAACATGAAATGAACTTTGTTATAATGTGTTATTACATAATGTGTTATTGTAATAAGCACACTCAAGATGTATTATGGCTGTTGTTTATCTTAGACTTTTGTACACTAACATTGTTGAAAATGTGACTGGACTTGCAACGCCTTTTCACAAAAACATAATTTGATTTTTTTTTTTAAATAAGCCACTATTATATTCAAAAAAACTTGCGGAAAGATGATCTCTCGCTATCAGCTCAGCAATCAACAGTTTTTTAATATGTTTGACATATCACAATTTACAACACAGCTTGTCTTGAAAATGGTTTCATTCAATGCAGTTAAAAGTAATGAAAGTTGAAATATGAGTTAAAAAGAAGAAAAAAAAAAGTCTAGTGTCTGAATGACACTAAAAACCAACAGAGTGGGGTTTTTTTAGCCTTGAAGAAGGAAGGAAAAAAAGAAGAAAGAAGAAAAAAGAAAGAAAGAAAGAAAGAAAAAAAGAAAAAAAGCAAAACAAAACAAAAAAGATGTAGTATACAACAGACAGTTTTGAAATTCGAGTACACTGGAACTAGAATCTGCACTGTAAAAGTTGTATAAGCTGACGCCTATGTATGAAGACAGATTTCGGCAAAGTCCTGGTTTTGAGGGCCCCGGTCTGAGTTGATAACATTGAACGGAGCTCTTGCGGGCCGAAAAGTGTTTTTCTTTGTGAGCAGGTGAGTGGCCTCCACCGATGACAAACGGACTCTGAAGTTTTATTTGACATGCTCTTCACGTTCGCGTCACACCACATAGTACGAACCATCCTGCCATCTCAGCAAGCAAACCAGGGACCAGTTTTGGGCCAGTCTTTTATCCCCCGCCACCACCTCTTTTTTTTTTTTTTTTTTTTTTTTTTTTTTTTTTTTTTCGACGGAGCTGGCAAATATGAAACTTATCAGACCAGCGCTTTTTGATGCCTTTCGCAGACTCCATATTCTGCACCGAAAAGCAAAGAGGAGCTTACGTTCAACGGCAAAACCGCCCACCGCAGTTATGGCTTTGTATGCCTGTTACATTGTTGATGTAGAACTCACAACCTTCCAGGGCGCAGCTATGTGTGTAGAGCAGCAAGTCACTCTCGCTACGCCCTTAACTCGCGAGACAGAACGGCTACAGGACAATTGGGAATGACGTAATGCGTCCTCCAACCCGCTCATGCCATCTGAATGCGTCCCACAAA
>JADBJO010020598.1:30000-31046 GCA_016801955.1 Conus betulinus
CCCCATTTTCCTTTTAAAACTCCATATTGTCAGTACCCTTCTCCCCTAATTTCACGTGAAGTCAAAATAATGCTTCATACAGTTCTGAGTCAGTCATGATCTCAGCGCATGTGCGTCGTAAACGGAGACAGAATTAATGAGTGACGTCATAATGAGGTTAATCAGATTCGTCAGTGTGGGTGGGTCTGGTCTCAGATGGTTTGGAAAAAAAAAAAAAAAAAAAAAAAAAAAAAAAAACCTCGACGACCACGTTCAGGATCCACTGATTTTAAATCGATTAATTTCAAGGTTCCCCCCCCCCCCCCCCCCCCCCCCACCCCCCCCCCCCCCCCCCCCCCCCCAACAATTCTACATAATAACGTCAACACGATGTAGCACAAGAACTATTCAAATCTGAGTTTGAAAAAAACAAACAAACAAAACCAAAAAAAAAAAAAAACATCAACAGCAACAACTAGGACGACGATGAACTTATCAAAAAATCTTCTATGACGAACACATCCCCCAATCCCTCTGCCTTTCTTTGGTTTGGGGCATTCCTCAGTAGCTCTGACTTATGAAAACATCTTATCGTACGAACACATCACACCAAAATCCCTCTGCCTTCTTTGGTTTTTGGGGACATCCTCAGTATCTCTGGGTCGACTTTCCCCCAAAAAAAATTTACTATGTCGCGAACACATCACCAAATCTCTCTGCCTTCTTTGGTTTGGGGCATTCTCAGTATCTCTGACTTTCAAAAATCTTCTCGTGACGAAAAAAATCCACAAATATCTCTCTGCCTTTCTTGCTTTGGGGCATTCCTCAGTATCTCTGACTTTTCAAAAAATTCTCTGACGAACACATCACCAAATCTCTCTGCCTTTTTTTGGTTTGGGGCATTCCTCAGTATCAATGACTTTTGCTCATATGACAGAAACTTCAACACAGTTGCATTGTTCTTTGGAGTCCTGTGCGCTCGTTCAATCATGACCTCTTCCTTGATCCCATACTGATCATTTCTTGAGCAAAGACAGGCAAGCATGCATAGACACATACAGTCGAAA
>JADBJO010020599.1:0-12500 GCA_016801955.1 Conus betulinus
CTTCATCACTCACATGTTAGTCTCCCGTAACTTTTTCATCATTTTCACGTTCGTTCTTCTCCAATCTTTCTTTCATCATTCTCACGTTCTTCTTTTCTCCTGTCTCTCACCATTCTTTAACATTTCTTCCGTCCGTTATTGACCCCTTTTCCTTCTCCTGTTGTCCCTCTTTCGTCATTCTCACGCTCTCTTTTCTCAATCCTCTCATACTAATCGTGTTCCAGTCCCGTCGATCCTGCATCATGTTCTCGTTCTTGTCATTTAGTTTCAACCTTCACAGTTTCTTGTTTTCATTGTATCTGTTATCTATATCTTCTTCTTTCCTTCCTTCGACATACATACCCTCTCTTGTTCTTGTCCTTCATAAACCATTCCTTCCGTCAACATGTTCCCATTCTTTTAATCCCGTCTATCATTCGCTACTTCTAGTCCTATCCTTCACTGAATTTTTTTATGTTCTTCCCCCGTCCATTATACATCGTTTTCACGTTCTTCTCTATTCACCTCGTCCATTTCGTGTGTCTATCTCCTCACTTCGTCCATCATTCTCTTCATCTGTTTTCTTCCTTTATTGAATCATTCTGACAGTATCTTTATTTTATGCAGTCCATCGTCCTGACGCTTTTCTTCTCTCTCTCTCTCTCTCTCTCTCTCTCTCTCTCTCTCTCTCTCTCTCTCTCTCTCTCTCTCTCTTCGTGTCCCGTCTCCTGTTCATCATTTCACCTTTTCTTCTTTTCACCTCGTGAAGAAGGTATTGTTCTTTCGTTTCATTTTTCCCCAGTTTGTCCATGACTGGATTATTCTCAGGCTGTTCTGTTTTCATACAGCGGAATCTGTCATTCTCTCGCTCCTCTCGTCTTTTTCCCTCTTCTGAACTTCTCCTGCTACTGTCCTGTCCACCGTACATCATGCTCAGATTCCCCTCTTCGCCTCTCCCTTCATGGATGTGATGACAACTCACCCCACCTATCATGTGTAATTGTCTATTATTCATCGCTCACCTTTTACTCCTTTCATACTTCCTTCACTACTCTTAAGTTCCGTTTTAACCCTATCCATTATGCGTTCTTTTCACATTCTTATTACCTCGTCCGAACACTTTTTTTCATCGTTCTCTCGTTCTTCTCCCTTCCCACTTTCATCTTCCTCTCCTTTCCCCGTCATTTATTCATCATTTTCCCTTTTCTTATCATTCTCACATTGTCTTCACGTCCCGTTCATCATTCGTCATTCTCACACTCTTGTTCCATCGGCCATTTATTGTGTTCACATTCTCCTCCAGTCAGCAGTCATTGTCACTTTCCTCTGAGACATCAGTCAGTCGTCGCTTTCAAGTCCTCTCCACTCAGTCAGTCATCGCTTTTCAGTTCTTCTTCAGTCAGTCACCATTTAACGCTCTTCTCCGGTCGTTCATTGATCCTTTTCACATTCTTCTCCCGCCAGTCATTCGTCAATTTCACGTTAAATCACAGCAACAAAGTTGTTGCTAAAACCAGAATTGTATTATTGTCTGATTTTCCTCATTCTGAAATATCCGAATCCAAAAATGTGCACGTGTGGAAAAATAAAAGAATTTAAGAATAATGATAAGAAACTGCCATTGTTTCCTATGAAATTGGGAAGCATTGTTAGCATGATACCTTTTTGACAAAGCATAGACGTTTGTAAGACATTCTTGGAGAGCAATTTATAGTCAAGCCTCACTTCTGATATCAAGAGTTAAAGAGAGGAAGACGAGACTATATCTGTTCATCAAAGTCCCAATTCTTTTATTACATACAAGGAATTTAACAGACATTTGAAGTCTTTCTTTTCGCGTAAAAGTGTTGCTGGAATTGTATCTATTGTTTAAAAATGCCGGAAGATCGTTTTAAAAAGCCTCTGAAAAATGTATTCATAGTACGTCGGGCACGTTGAAGAAAAAGGCTGATGCACATAAGATAATAAACTCGAATAGAAATAGGTTAGCAATATTTTTTTTACTTCAAGAAGTCCAGTCAATTCAAAATCGTGCGGCAAAACTCGAGCCAAGAGTTAAGTGGTGATGTTCCACACTCTGTGCTGGCTGCCAGTGAGGATACATACGTATGCGTTTATGTGTGTGTGGTGTGGTGTGTGTTGTGGTGTGGAGTGTCTGTGTGTGTGTGCGAGCACGAGCAAGCGCGTGCGTGCCTCTGTGTGTGTGTGTGTGTGTGTGTGTGTGTGTGTGTGTGTGTGTGTGTGTGTGTGTGTGTGTGTGATACATACGTCTAGCGTGCGCGCGCGTATGGTAGAATATGAATATGTGTGCGTGCGCACACGCATGGTTGTATATGTATACATGTGCAGACGCGAGCGCGCGTGCGCATATGTGTGTGTGTGTGTGTGTTTGCGAGTGCGTTGTGTGTGTTTTGTGTGTGCGTATTTGTGTGTGTGCCTGTGTGTCTGAGATGTGTGTTTTGCGTGCGGGCGCGCATGGTTATGTAATTTGTGCGCGCACATGTATAGTCGTGAGCGTGCGCGCGCTTGTGCTTTTGTGTGTGTGTGTGTGTGTGTGTGTGTGTGTGTGTGTGTGTGTGTGTGTGTGTGTGTACCTGCGCGTGTGTGTGTGTGCCCACTCGCATTGTTCTGTGTGTGCGCGCGCGTGCTTGTTTGTGTGCTCGGGCGCGCGTGTGTGTGTGCGTGTGTTGTAAGTGTGTGCGCGGGCGCTCGTGTTTTTGTGTTTTTATGTGTGCGGGGTGGGGGGGGGGAGGGAGGGGGCAGCAAATGAGTTGACACTTTCGAGCAACCGTGTAAATTGATGTGTTTGTGGAGGAGCCAGAGGATAGGGGGAGAAGATGGGTATGGAGAGGCGTCGAAATGAAATACGTTTGTGTTGTTTGACCAATTTTACTGTTTTTGATTGACTTTGTCAAACAGGTCTCGATCACATTTTTTTAAATGTAGTTTTTTGCACATTGCTGGGAATACGCCTTCACTTGGCGTAGATCGCGGTGTTCCTCTCTCTCTCTCTCTCTCTCTCTCTCTCTCTCTCTCTCTCTCTCTCTCTCTCTCTCTCTCTCTCTCTCTCTCTCTCTCTCTCTCTCTCTCTCTCTCTCTCTCTCTTCCCCCCCCCCCCTTGTACTTATACCTATTTCTCTTGTGTTTTACTATTATTCCTGAATGATGCTTTAATGTTTTGTGGCACTGACTTTGAAGGTCATAAACCTTGCTTTTACTATTTTTTAAATTGAGTTATGATAATAGATCGTCCTGTTCATCATTAAAAGTGTACAATAACAATGAACTTGCAAAACTGCTCTAAAATGTGAAAATTAGTAGAATAAGCGAAGTATTGGATCAGCAGTTTCTGTTAATCTGGAGAATCTGAATGTGTAAGTGTCGGTAATATCTAGTCATCTTTTCAGAATATCCATACCCATCATTGTGTCATTATTACTTCCGTTGTGTGTGCTACTCCTGTTTACGGACCTACCTAAAGTACCATCAAAAAAAAAAGAAAAAAAAAAAAAAAAAAAAAAAAGACGACGGTATAATATTCAGATGATATTTTCATTAAGCCAAATGCAAATCAAAGAAGACGAGGGAAATGAATTAAGCACAAGATATTTATCACCTGGAGATAAATACATTTAACTTGTACATGGAGTGATATGGGTTGACACATTCAGGAGAGAAAACACTGATAAGGATTTTTTAACGGGAAGAATCCGACATTATTACTACAACATTAAGCGTACATGGCAAAACTTCGCAACTTTCACGAGACGAAGTTTTTGGATACTAACTTGACAGGAAATTACATAGGCGATTGAGAATTTGATAATGACAGCAAAGGAAAAGGTCGATTTTTTTTTTTACAGCAGTTGATGCTTAACATGGGATCAAGATGCATACAACAACAATAAACCTCCGTTACCACAGTCACTAGCCTCGTCCGATCAAAAATTGGTGTATGAATAAGTTTTTTTTTTTTTTAACCCTGCACAGTTTGTTGAATGAAATACAATCTACCGACAGCAGAGCTGTTACATTAGTTCTTGGCAATCTGATGCATACAAATATATTAAATCATACCATGAAGCTGGCTTCACATCTTTTTCAGAATAAGGTAAGTTGTCAAAAGCCAATCGTGTTTATTCGAAGTCTTTGTTCTTGAATTCAGAAACAGAGAAAGTATTGTTAGGCTCTGGTAACGAGTACCTGAAAAAGGCTTGGCATACGCTGTCTCTCCTCAGCCAGTTGTAAATGATAGAAATGAATTATTAATAAAGCAGTTGTGTTCTTTCATCTATTACATCGCGCGTCCAACTGTGCCTGTCATACCTCACTAAGAGAACCGACAGGTCAGATTTGATAAAAATTATATTTCACTGACGATAGGTGAAAAGATTAACATTTTATTAGCTGAGAAAGATGATAACGTGAACATTTTTTTATTTTGACATTCAAGAACATTTGAAAGCCGTGTATCCAAATTATTAGAAACATGCTAACAGATGGCACAATCCTAGATTTACGCACACGTTCCGCATTACAAAGTCATTTGAAATCCAAAAATAATGTTGTCTTGGTATCACTAATATCTGTTTTTCTGCTTCCCAGGTCCGTGTGAAATGATTGGGGCATGGCACTGAAGAACTGTTCACCACATTCCTCCAGTTCTGTCGGTTATACTCAGAGGCCTTAGGTTCTATAGATAGTTCCACTGTCCCTTCATCAATGTTGTCAGTCCATCGTCTCCTCCCCTTGGTCTCACTCTTCAACACTTTCCTGGAGGATTATTCTAGCAGGGCCGTTTGGATCTTCATGACAATGCCAACTTAGTTTCTTTGCTCGGCTGGTGTCAGCAAATCTTCGTATGGCCCGATGTGGGTTTTTTTATGGTCCGGCACAATTGTTCAGTTGTGATATAATCAGTATATCTGACGTATGTCTTCCAGTGACTCTTCATTTCTATGCTAGGGTTCTTTCTTCCAGGTCCATGTCGCGTCTGCTTATAGGAAAAAAATACACACGTGCATGTAGGAGTCAGATCTGTGTTTCACCGAGATGTTATTGTCTCTCCATACAGGGTTCAGACTGGACAGAACTGATGTCTCTGCTGCTCTTGATAGGGTATTTGATCGAAATCCCAAACCGCTGAAAAAACCCCAGATATACGAACTGTTTAACAGTTCCTCGCTTCTATCCATGGTTATATCGGTACTGGAGGTGGTGCTGTGGCTAGCCATTAGCTTAGTCTTCTTGGTGACAATATCCATAGTATGTCTCGCAGATGTTTCATTCAGTGTTGTAACAAGTTTAGTTAGTTCTTGTTCAGTGCCTGCCAGGCCATCGAAGTTCTCTGCAAAGTGAAGGTTCGTGACAGTTCTTGCAGTGCTGATTGTGTTGACATGGTCTTCAAGTGGATCATTCATGATGCATTCCAGGACTATGTTGAAAAGTGCTGGAGAGTAAAGGGGCCCTCACGAATTCTAACTGATATGGGAACCACTTTCCAGTCGCGCCCTTTTTGAGTACTGTACTGGTCACTTTGACGTACACAGGGTGGATGTTGATTAACTTTGTCCCGAAATCAGATTTCTTCATAACAGCATAGCATCTCTTGACAGACTCTGTCAAACGCTATCTTTGAAGTCTGTGAAGACACGACAGAACTCCTTCAGGTGTGTTGCAGGAGTTTATGGCGAAGGGTTAAAAAATCTGTTCGATGATACTTCAGCCTTTCAGATACAGCGGTGCCTGTTTGCAACTATGATCTATTCAGAAATACTTTAAACATTACATTGCTTACATTACTAATCTAAGTGATCTTGCGATTGTTCTGGTAGTGTTGATGATTCCCTGTCTTTGGAAGTGTGACGATTAGTGATCGAGTCTCTTTGGTGTTAGCCACTCGCCAGTGTGCCAGCGTTTGTTGAAGATGGCAGTTAATATATCGGTTACTGCCTTTCGTCATATTCAAGTGTTCTGAGCGATGTTGTCAATGCATTCAGCCTTGCTTTTTTTTCAGCAACTTTACTGCTACAACGACTTTTTCGACAGAGTTAACGATCTTATTTTCATCCCGTCTAACATTCACCATTAGCACACCCTCTTCTTTCCTCATTCCGTCCGTAATTTATTTTCATCACATATCCACTCTTCATTCCTCGTCATCATTCATCACGCTTTGCCTTCTCCTTTCCTATCACAGTCACCACGTTCTCCTATTCTCATTCTGTCCGTCATTTGTCATGCTTAAAGTTCTGCCTTAATCATTCATCGTTCCCGAGTTCTCTGCACAGTCATCATTTTCACGATCTTTTCTTTTCTCCCAGTCCCATCATTCATTTATCGTTCTGGCGTTTCTCTTTATCCCCTCCGGTCCATCATAGATTCTTCTCCGGTCGTTGTCGTCGTCTCTTCTCAACCGTCATTGTTCATGACCACGTTCTCCTCTTTTTCTCCAGTCCACCGTTCATCGGTTTCACGTTTTGCACGTCCGTTCCTGTCTATCATTCATCATCCTCCCATTCTGCTCATGCCATCTTGTCTGTCATTCATAGTTCTCGAGGTGTCTTCCTCTCGTTCATTCTCCTCTACCTCCTGCTCCTCCTCGTCCTCATCATTACCACCATCATCATCATCATCTCACACTCACTCTGTCATCATCATCATCACCATCATCATCATCATCATCATCATCATCATCATCATCATCATCATCTCTTCCATCTTTCTCCTCTCTCTCTCTCCTCTCTCTCTCTCTCTCTCTCTCTCTCTCTCTCTCTCTCTCTCTCTCTCTCTCTCTCTCGCGAGAGACAGAGAGAGAGAGACAGACAGACAGACAGACAGACAGACAGACAGACAGACAGAGAAGCGAAACAAAGGATAAAGCCAGATAACATGTCTGAAAGAGGAAAAAAAAGTGGATTAGAGAGAGAGAGAGAGAGAGAGAGAGAGAGAGAGAGAGAGAGAGAGAGAGAATCAAAAAGAAGGTGTAATGCGAAACTGTTTTGAACATAGAGTTAAGAATCATTTTTATACTTATTTCGCCTTTTTTCTGTTTTACTTTTTTTTCATCCAATCCTGTTTTTTTCTTTCTATGATTTTCTGCTTTTTTCTAGTTTATTTGATTTAGAGTTAATTTTTGTTTTGTAATTTACTGTCACTGATATAATCTGATCGGCTATTTCATTCAAAATAATGGTTACACGCATATGCTCACACATACTTGAACATACACGGCTACGTTCACACGCAAGGCACACGCACAGACACAGACAACCCCCCCCCCCCCCCCACACACACACACACACACACACACACACACACATGCGCGCGCGCGCGCGCGTGCGCGCGCGTGTGCGCAAAAAGAGGTACACAAATGCACACGGACACACTTACGTGTGTGTTTGTGTATGCTGTGTGTGCGTGCATACGTGTGTGTGTGTGTGTGTGTGTGTGTGTGTGTGTGTGTGTGTGTGTGTGTGTGTGTGTCCTGCGTATATTTAAGATGTTAATTATTTGTTTAAAACTTGTAAAGGGCCCTGTAGCCTACGTTGTTAGGGTGGGCGCTATAATACGTTTACATGTATTTCTAGATAGATACATAGATATTCATATATGCGTATTGGATTTAGTATCTGGACCACACTGGTCGAGATTTAGACACCGATTTTTCCAGAAATTTGAAACTGTCGATTTTCGTGCGTGCGAGCGAAATTATTCAAGAAATTACATTAACACTAATGTCAGACACGCATTTACACTCAAGATCAAATAAAGTATCACTTGTTAACATCGAATCTGTTATTTGCACACCACACACACACACACACACACACACACACACACACACACACACACACACACACACACACACGTTTTTTTTTTTAAAGAAAAAAAAGGAGGGGGGAGATGAAGAATGTGGGAACATGATATTAAAAAAATTATGGATATGAAAAACCCTTCACTAGCTGCATGAGAGAACCATTGCAATCACTTATGTTCTTTTCATTTTTTGGCAAACTATTTGTGACTTTTTTTTCGTTCTGTTATTTTCTTCCTTCATTCATTCCTTTCTTTCGGACATTCGTTTGATTGTTCGTTCGTTCGTTGTTGCATTTTTTTTTTCTCTCGTGCGTTTGTTCCGTGGGTCAGTCGTTCAGTTCGTCGTTCAGTCGTTCATCTGTAAATTTGTTCGGTCGCTCGCTCGTTCCGTTATCCATTCCGTCAGTCAGTCGTTCAGACGTCATTTGATCGTTCAGTTGGTCGTTTAGTCATTCATTCGTTAAATTGGTCAGTCGGTCATTCAGTCATTCAGTCGGTCATTTAGTCATTCATTCGTTCAGTCAGTCAGTTGGCTGTTCAGTAAATCATTTGTTCAGTCGGTCGTTCTGTCATTCATTTGTTTAGTCGGTCATCAGTCATTCATTCGTTCGGTCGGTCGGTCCGTTGTTCAGTCCATTCATTCGTTCAGTCCGTTGTTCAGTCATTCATTCGTTCATTCGGCGGGCGTAAGGTGATACACAGATGCAGGGCGTGTGACGTGGGTGGGGGTGCAAGGGCGCGGA
This sequence comes from Conus betulinus, assembly GCA_016801955.1. NCBI lineage: Eukaryota > Metazoa > Mollusca > Gastropoda > Neogastropoda > Conidae > Conus > Conus betulinus. Next base: position 8,541 of record JADBJO010020599.1, read on the forward strand.
TGCTGGTCGTGACACGGATGGGGGGGGGGGGTGGTTGGGTGGGGAGAAGCGAATACAGGGTTTGACGTGTGGGAAGAGTGGGGCGCAGACGCAGGCTGTGCTATGGGTATGGGCTCACGGCTGCAGCGTACAACATGGCAGTGGATATACAGGACGGGGACACAGCGTACAACATGGCAGTGGATAGAAAGGACGGGGACACAGCGTATAACATGGCAGTGGATAGAAAGGACGGGGACACAGCGTACAACATGGCAGTGGATATAAAGGACGGGGACACAGCGTATAACATGGCAGTGGATATAAAGATGGATATAAAGGACGGGGACACAGTGTACAACGTGGCGGTGGATATAAAGGACGGGGACACAGCGTATAACATGGCAGTGGATATAAAGATGGATATAAAGGACGGGGACACAGCGTACAACGTGGCAGTGGATATAAAGGACGGGGACACAGCGTATAACATGGCAGTGGACATAAAGGACGGGGACACAGCGTACAACGTGGCAGTGGATATAAAGGACGGGGACACAGCGTACAACGTGGCAGTGGATATAAAGGACGGGGACACAGCGTACAACATGGCAGTGGGATATAAAGGACGGGGGGACAGCGTACAACATGGCAGTGGATATAAAGGACGGGGGGACAGCGTACAACATGGCAGTGGATATAAAGGACGGGCATACAGCGTGTAACATGGGTGGAGACACGGATGGTCGGGGTGACTAGGAGGAGGTGCAGATGTAGAGTGTTACACGAGAGTGTGTATGTGTTGTGGGAGGGGAGGGGTGTGTGTGCAGGGGGCACGGATTTCAGGGTTTGGCATGGGTAGAAGCAGGGGGAGGGGGGGGGGGGGATGAAGATACAAGGATCAACATGGGTGGAATACAGGGCGACTGAATGCAGGATGCAACATGTTTGGTTTTGTTTGTTGTTGTTTTTTTAGGGGGGGGGGGGGGGGCGCAAAATTCAGGGCGTGACACGTTTGGGAATATGGGTGGAGGGTGGGGTGCGGGCGCAGATTCCCGCACCTGACCTGGATGGGGGCAGAAGAGGAAGATGGGGGGTGGGTGGGATACACTGTGTCCCCGTCAGGGCGTGACCTGGGTACGGGAAGCGCGGGTTTTATAGCATGAAAAAGGTGGGGGTAGGTAAGGGAAGAGTTCGGGGCCTGGCATGTGTTAAGGTATGGGAGGCGTGGGTTTCAGGGTGTGACAAGATGGGGGGGGGACAAGGGAGTGAAGATTTCAGGGCAGGGTAGGGTGAGCGTACAGGGGACGGCGATGAAAGAAGTGATGTGGATGGGCATATTGGGACTGAGGGGTGACGATGAAAGAAGTGATGTGGATGGGCATATTGGGACTGAGGGGTGACGATGAAAGAAGAGAGATGCGGATGGGCATACTCGGACAGAGGGTGACGATGAAAGAAGTGATGTGGATGGGCACATTGGGACAGACGGGGTGACGATGAAAGAAGTGATGTGGATGGGCACATTGGGACAGACGGGTGACGATGAAGAAGTGATGTGGATGGGCACATTGGGACAGACGGGTGACGATGAAAGAAGTGATGTGGATGGGCACATTGGGACAGACGGGTGACGATGAAAGAAGTGATGCGGATGGGGCATATTGGGACAGAGGGGTGACGATGAAAGAAGTGATGTGGATGGGCACATTGGGACAGACGGGTGACGATGAAAGAAGTGATGCGGATGGGCACATTGGGACAGAGGGGTGATGATAAAAGTGATGTGGATGGGCATATTGGGACAGAGGGGTGACGATGAAAGAAGAGATGCAGATGGGCACATTGGGACAGATGGGTGACGATAAAAGAAGTGATGAGGATGGGCACATTGGGACAGAGGGGTGACGATGAAAGAAATGATGTGGATGGGCATATTGGGACAGAACGATGATGATGAAAGAAGTGATGCGGATGGGCACATTGGGACAGAGGGTTGACGATGAAAGAAGTGACGCAGATGGGCATATTGGGACATATGATTGACGATGGAAGAAGTAATGGAGATGGGCATATTGGGACATAGGATTGACGATGGAAGAAGTAATGGAATTGGGCATGTTGGGACAGAGGGGTGACGATGCATGGCGTCACACGGAAGAAAGCGGGTGCAGATCAAGAGTGTGACATTGGTGGGCGTATATTGGCAGAGGGGGGGTGGATAAAGGGCGTGGCATGGTGGGCGTATTGGGGCAGAGGGGACGCAGATGAAGGGCGTGACATGGGTCTCTTATTGGGGCATAGGGGCTGGATGACGGGGCATGACATGGGTCTCTTATTGGGGCATAGGGGCTGGATGACGGGCATGACATGGGTCTCTTATTGGGGCATAGGGGCTGGATGAAGGGCGTGACATGGGTCTCTTATCGGGGCATAGGGGCCAGATGAAGGGCGTGACATGGGTCTCTTATTGGGGCATAGGGGCTGGATGACGGGCGTGACATGGGTCTCTTATTGGGGTGGTGGGAGTACAAATGAAGGACGTGAAATGGTGAGTTAATTGGAGCAGAAGGGCGTGAATGCACGGCGTGACGTGGGTGGGTGTATTGGGGCAGATAGCACCAATAGCAGGTTTGACATGGGCGGGCGAGGATACAGGGTATAAAACGGCTGGGCGAAGTGGAGGGGAGAGGACGGATGCAGCGCGTGAAATGTATGGGCGTAAGCGCGGGGGGGGGGGGGGGGGGGGGGGGGGGGGGGGGGCGTGGATGCACGTGGGTGGGCGTACCGCGAAAGAGTGAGTGTGTATCCAGGGCGTGACGTGAGTGGGCAAACCTTGTGTGTGTGTGGGGGGGGGGGGGGGGGGGGGGAGATTGGGGCAGATGGCGTGCCGATGAAGGGTATGATGTGGGGGTCTTACTGGGGCAGAGGGGGCGCGCATGAAAGGCATAACATGAGGCAGAGGGGGTGCAGATGAAGGGTGTGACATGGTGGGTATGTTGGGGCAGATGGGATGTAGATGAAGGTCTTGATGTGGTTGTGTTATGGGAGAGGGGAGGGGGGGGGGGGGCAGATGAAGGGCGTGACGTGGGTGACGTATTGGGCCGAGGGAGCGGATGAAGGGCATAACATGGTGGGCACATTGAGACAGAGGGGGCGCGCGAAAGAAGAGTGTGACATAGTGGGCGTATTGGGGTATGAGAAAAATGGGCAGGCATATGTGCGGGAGGGGATGGGGATGTGCGTAATGGCGGGGGAGGGGGGGGGCTAGTAAGAAGAGCATGACATGGATGGCCAAACGGGGGGGGGGGGGGGGGGGGGAGAGATGGAGGGATGGAAAAGGCGCGGACGCAGGGTGTCTTATAAATAGGTGTTTATGAAAGGGGGCGGGTGAAAGGGGCAAATGAACACTATGATGGGGGGAGGGGGGGGGGCAGGAGGAGGGGGGTATTGGAGACGTGGATGTAGGTATCCCATTGGTAATGGGTTTGCCAATGGAGGTCGTGACGTGAGTGGACGTATCGGGGGCAGAGGGGGCGTGAATGCAGGGCGTGCGTGACACGGGTGGGCGTACTTGGGGCAGAGGGGGCGCAGATGAAGAACGCTAGTCCACATCTGGTAGCACGTCAGCGTTAAGTGGGCGTGATGTTGGCAAAATTTTGAGTAGACTGTCAACATGGAGTGGCATGTCACTTTAAAAGCAGCCCTTCACTGAAAGGGTGCAACAGCCTGTCACCTTGTTGGCAGTAAGTCACACAGTATGGAGCCAGTCATTGAGGGATGGCTTCCTATAATTCAGTTAGCTCACCAAAACGATAGTAAAAAAAAAGTTACCCCACCACCACCGTCACCAACGCTACCACCACCACCACCATCACCACCATCACCACCACCACCACCATTACGCCGAGCCTTTGTCCGGCCATGGGAAGGGCATGATTGTCTTGACTGACTTTGCTCCCATACTTGACACCCCCCTGC
>JADBJO010020599.1:20000-25000 GCA_016801955.1 Conus betulinus
CTCTCTCTCTCTCCTCTCTCTCTCTCTCTCTCTCTCTCTATATATATATATATATATATATATATATATATATTAGAAAGAGAACTCGTGGAGAGCGTGGCAGCAGAGTCCTCAGAGAGAAGCCCCCTTCAAGCAAGTGTTTCGGCCCTTATCTCCTGACACTCTAAGAGGGTGGGCCACACCCGTTTCATGACTCCGGATGTCCCTCTGCTGCCCCTTTATTTTCCCCATCTTGGGACGAGCCATGGCTGGGATTCGAAACCCATGCCCCTCTGGACATGCTCATTTTCCACTTAATGACTCGCCCACTAATCACTGAGCCACTGGGACACCTGATGTTTGTAGGAAAGTTAAGCCTTATGAAGTTCACTTTGTTCCTCCTTGACCAGATCCAGCTTGAACACACCTCTGGTGTTTCTGCCATTGCTTTCAGAGCTCTCTGGTTTTTTCCCTCCCTGCAGCTGAGAGCTGTTTCATGAGGCTGTATGCAGACGTTCCAACAAACACCCTAGCTCCAATTTCTGCAGTGAGGACTTTGACCTGATAGCCTTCTCTCCTCAGGCTAATTGCCAGATCAGCATACTTTTCAGTCTTGTAGATTTGAGCTGCCTCCATTCTGTTCCCATATGGCACCGTGAGATCGATCATGATCAGCTGCTTGGTTGACTGAGAGTGGACTACTATGTCTGGTCTCATGCCACTCTTGCTGATGATCTCTGGGTGACTCTTCCATTCTGGGAGGTCTGCAGTGCACTCCCAGTCATATGCCCCGTCCAGCAGACTCTGCCTGCATGTTCCGAGTGGCACTGTTGTTCTTGGCCATGATTCGCTGCCTCCTGCCGTGAAGAATGTTGCGGGTGCTTTTGGAGTCCTGATTTTCCCTTTTGTGATGTTGGTACTAGCCCAGACTACTTGTACAATCTCTTTGAGCACTTGGTTGTGCCTCCATGTGTACCTTCCTTGAGCCAGGGCTACTTTACATGAGCTAAGGACATGCTCCACTGTTTGTTTTTCATGACAGAGGGGCATGAAGGATCGTCTGTTTTTCCCCACTTCACCAGGTTTGCATTTGAGGGCAGAAGGTTATATGCAGATCTGGAATGAAGCTGATCCTGAGAGGTGCCGTGAGTCAAATGTCATTCCAAGAGAGACTTCTTTGGAGTGCATTCTCCCGCGTTGTCCATTGCCCTTGCTGGCTCTGCTGGACTGCTTTTTGGAGTCTTTTTTGGTCTTCTTTTCTCATCTACTGAATCATCATGTCTCTTTTGGCTTTTCCTTTGGCCTTTGACCACCATTCAGTTTTGGTCACCCCCAGTCCTTGTCTGCTGGTCTGTGTGTGTTCTGTTGTTTCTCTGATCTTGAGACTTTCTTTTGCAGAATCCATTGCCTCTTGAACTTTCCCTTTTCTACCTGTCTTCAGCTGGGGCTTGATTGCTTGAGTCCTCCAGCATGCTTTGAAGTCTGATCTTCCCTGCTTTGTATTCCTCCGGGCTGGATTTCAGTGGTAGTTTCAGCTTTGCTTGGCGACAGTACAGCGCTATGTCAGTCAGACAGGGTGGGACACCAAGCCATTTCCATGTGAACTTGTTGATTTTGGATTCCATCGCCTCCACTATGCTTGTGCATATGTCGTATGTCATCGGATGCCATAAGAGCTTTGGTATCAGCATGAACTGCAGACACCAGACCTTGTATTTGCCAGGGAGCCCACACTGGTAAATGGTCTCCAGGCCTTCTTCCGACATCTGTTTGGTTTCTTTTGCCCTTTGTGTGTCTTTCAGCGTATCATCATACCATCTTCCAAGACTCTTGACTGGCTCTTCTGTAACTGTTGGAATGGCCTGGTTGGCAACACTGAAGACCACAGATTCGGCCACTTTTCCTTTCCCCAGTGAGAGACGCCGTGATTTCTTTGGCTTGAACTTCATTCTGGATGAGGCAACTATGTCATCCAGCCTCTCCAGCACATGACGTGTCTCGTCTTCTCTGGATGAAATCACTGTCGTGTCATCCATGAAGGCCTTGAGAGGGGGCATCTTGTCTCCATCGCCAAGGCCTGTTTGTCTTGCGTTGCTTGTTGCTGCTTTCAAGATGACTTCCATTGCCAACACGAACAGTATTGGGGAAATTGCACAGCCCATTGCAATGCCCACTTCCAAGTTGATCCAATCTGTTGTGCACTCCTTGGTAGAGAACCGCATTGAGAAGCCATTGAAGTACTTCTTGAGCGTGTCGCGGATGTTCTTTGGCACACCGTACATCTCAAGAGCCAACTGTATCATCTCATGGGATACATATCCATATGCGTTTGCCAGATCAAGCCACACTACGTCCAGGTCTCTCTTTCTGTTTTTTTTTTTTTTTTTTTTGCTCTTTGGATTGCGTCCCAGATCGTTGTGGCGTGTTCTACACAGCCAGCCACGCCTGGGATGCCACCTTTCTGGACTGACACATCCAAATACTTGTTTTCCATGAGGCATTTGGTCAGCCTTGCTGCCATGACAGAGAAGATTTTCCCTTCGACGTTCAGTAGTGATATTGGCCTGAACTGGTTGATGTCACTTGAGTTTTGCTCTTTGGGGATGTACACACCATCTGCCGTCATCCATGGCCGCTGATCTTCTGATTTCTCCAAGCTGATCACAGCAGCCTGTGGAGCCACTCCAGCACCTTGGGACATTTCCTGTACAGCTGGTAAGGTATTCCGTTTGGCCATGGTGATGATTTGGCTCTGGCTTTGTCGACCACCTTCTCGATTTCCGCCAACATTGGAGGCTTGTCATTGAACTGTTCCTCGGGGTTGGTTGGCCACACCAGACCTTTAATGTCGAGTGGTGCTTTGCTCTGTGAGTCAGAGTATGTTTTCCTCAGATGGTGCTCAAGAACTCCTTTGTCCACACTTAGGGTCCCAGATTTTGGCTGCTCAAACAGAGTTCTGGCAACTGGAAGGGGTCTCTGAAGAAGCGCTCTTGTGTCTTCGTCTTTTGCTCCTCCTCTTCCTCGCAGATTCCGCTTTGCTGAGGGCGCTGTGTTTTGCTTTCAGGTCTTCCCTGATCTTGTCCATGTCTTCTTGGCGTCTGGATTTCTTTTGGAGGTGTTTCTCTTTGGGTAGTTTTGCTCCATAGGCGTCTCTACATGTGGCATACACAATGTCCCCATATGTGACTAGTTTGTGTTCAGGGTGCTTTTCCCTATCAGTGCATCGAGTCTTAGGACGATTTTTGCATCCAGTTTCTCCCAATCTTCAGTCTCGTTTGCTCGTGGCAGGTTGAGTTTCAGGCGCCTGGCATCGAGGGCCTGTGCAAAATTCCCCATCCAAACCAACAGCGTGGATGTCCTTGACACTGTGGTTTAAATCCTGGCCTTGGTCTTCCGACGTCTTATCTGCTGATACAGTGCGCTGCTGCTCATTCAGATGAGTCTTCACACATCCCATCTTTGTTCTGTTGATCTCCATGCCACGGGTGGTAGCGAAACGCTTTCCACAGACACATGGATATTTCATTTGGTCCCTGTTCATAGTCCGTTTGGGATTTGCAGTCGTGATTGGTTGAGCACCGATGGATTCATCATTCTCTCCCCCTTTCGGTGAATCCTGGGAGCATCTTTTCCTTTTGTACTTGGTAGCCACATGTTGAAGGCAAAGTGGGGAGCCAGCCCACAGAGCCCTTGGTTCTGGTCTTTCCAGAATATATATATATATATAATTCAATATTTCTTGCAGTCATTGCAACACCTAGCTGCTCAGTAAGTTGCTGGAATGGTGCTCGGTACTTATCCTTGGAATTTATTGTTGTATTGTAATTTAGTCCCTTGCGGATTCATTCCAAGAACTGGCCCTCAGCACTTGTGTCTTAAGAGGTTATCTTTTTATATTTTCTACTTTTCACAAGAAAATGTAGCTTGTTTTGCTCTTTCATGATTTTCTTTTGCTTCTTAGGTGGCACCTTTGGTTGTTTTTTTTGAAAACTCAACAAACATACTACGGTATTGCACACCGGCCTTTTTCTGGTATAGCATTCTTCTTAAAAACCGAAAAGGCAGAGGAGTCAAATTACCACTTTCCGCGGTCACTGAGGAGAAACAATCAGATTTCGAAATATCGGTATCTGACCAGGAGTTATATGTTAGTGAGCTTGCTCCACATTGGAGATGGTCTCCCGCTTTGGAGACTATAAGCTTGCTGAAGGTTCATTTTGAGAAGCATTTATTATTCCCATTCACCCACCTAAGCACATACTGTCAGTTAGGCAGAATCATCTATCACTGCAGATATGAAGGCTTATCACCCCCCTATTTCTACAATCTGAGACATAAGAGCAAGCTTGTTATATATGGCAGTGAAATCGAAAACTGCTCGTGTTAAGTTTCAATAGGTCTGGAGTGTGTTGCCATGTCGTTCTTGGCTGCGTGAAGAAGACTAGGGCAATTTAATTCACTCTTCTTGTCATTATCTTACAACATCTAACAATCATACATAACATGACACGTTTCGGTAGGCCAGCATAAACATTTCACCAGTAGGCTGAAACAACGGTTTTTTTTTTTTGGTTTTTTTTTTGTATTTTGAATTCACAACTATTTTAGTCTACCCAGCAAAACGTCAGCTGCCTTCATTCTGCAAATCTCGTAACCGGAAGTAAATTTTCCACGTGACTGTCGAAACAGTTTTGTTCGGATGTTCACAAAAAGGCACAGAGAAGCGTGACCACTACAGCTGGCTTTCCCTATGTCTAGGGTCCTCGTACTCACACAGTCAATGATACAGAAGCGAGAGGGGCTCTTTCCTTTTTCTTTCTCCAAAGCAGTTTTTTTTTTTTTTTTGGTAAAAAACAGAAAAAAAAAAACCCTTCAGCTCCACTGCAAGTTTTCAATGGGAGGACCAGTCTTACCTTCTAGAATAGCGAATGCATGAGAGTTGCGCATTGTCAGCTTAGCTGCTTGAGTCGTAAGAGGAAAAAAAAACAACTAAGTACTTGAGTGGGTCGTCGCTCTCTTGG
>JADBJO010020599.1:27500-31042 GCA_016801955.1 Conus betulinus
CGGGTTTATTGTCGGAACCGAAACTATGTTTGAAAAATTGAAGAGTTCAAAAATGTTAAAGTGTAACATGACTGCTAACTGGCTGGGCAGTGTTTTGAACTCGTGTTTATCCGGTTTGTTATAGCTGGGCCGACTCCCCGTGCGGTAGACTTGCAGTAAGTAAACCTGCAAAATCAGTAATGTGTGCAGAGAGAGTGCTTGTTTGGCTGCACCAGCTGAAAAGACAATGAATGAAAATATATATGCTTTGATTGATGCCAGAGTCAAAAAACCCCCCATGGGATTTTAAAAGATAAGGAGGGGATGAATCAAAATGACCCTTTGTTGCGCCTATGTGTATGGAGTGGATGCAGAGTGTGTGCGGAGGAAAGACGTCAGGTTCGTGGTGTGATGTGCGTGATGCATGGATATCGTACGTCTGACAAGAAGGAATTTCGTTTTTGATAAGAGTTGCTAAAAATGCTGGAATGCTGGTCACAGCAGAATTCAAACTGTAAACAAAGTGAATGACTTTTGATACATGCAAAGCAATCACTCGAAAATTCGTCAGTACGAGTATCGAGTTGCTAACAAAAACTTCTCAGCCAAATGAACCGAATGATTCCCATAAACAACGGGGACCGGAATAGCTCAGTTTGTAGAGCGTCGGACTCCTGATCCAGGGTTTTTGAGTTCGAATCTCTGATGGGCCGTTTTCGGTACAGAGGGAGTTTCCCCCTGGTTCCGACTCCATTTCCCCAAAGGCCATCGACTGAAACTCTCAACAGAAGGTTATGTGTGTGAATGCACGCAGATCGTGCGCACACCGTAAACCCCACCACCAACTTTCGGAAGAGAGGCCATTTTGGTTCCGTACGTACGGGTGACACGTATAACACATAGCACGCACCGAAAGAATGAAAGAATAAAGGAAAAACCGAGTGACTGATATTCGACTGTAGCCATGGGAAACGACTGAATTCAGCACCTGCAGTTTTTTGTTCCTCTGTCCAAGTAGACAGCCTGTATATAAACGAGAGCGAACAATGTGTAAAGCGCTTAGAGCTTCGTCTGTAACTAAGGGTAAGGTGCCATGCAAGTGATTTTAATAATAATGATAACAATAATAATAATGATAATAATATGAATGAGATGATGATGATGATGATGATAATGTTATCCTGACCCTGAAAACATTTTTTGTGGATTTGCTATCACTAATGATCCACAGACGAAAAGCTATTGTGCTGTGAGACCGTACTGAACGATATCGTTGGATCGTTCTTAGGCTACACCTCACGAAGACGAAACCCATTGTAAATGATTCCAACGTGGAGAAATACAGGCCACGGAACATCGTGTGTTACTGTTCTGATGGTCAGCGCGAACAGCGTTCTACTGGACAGTTTGATGCCCGTCACTGGCAGTCTGCCCAATAACAATACTGCTCACTCCCGAAACATTTATACGATGTCAAAGCCATGGACGTTATGACCGCGCGTGCACGAGAAGATTTTATACTGACATCATCCGCAAAATGTCACTGACTACTATCTTTCCTTTCTATTTTCAGTTTTGGTTTTGTGCGTTGTTCAATACTGACCATTTATGCACAGCTGAATTCAGATGAGTTTGGCCGCCGCAGAAACTTGTGGAACGGACTCCGCGGCTCACACAATATTAACACGTTAACGGTGAGTTCTCTGGTGTCCAACTGTACATCTGTTCTGTGGCAGACATTTTTTTCAGACTCAGGTCGTCCATCTCTTCTGTCTTGACTTTGATCGTCCTTTCAAGAGGACGAGACTGTGTCACAGACAGTTTGATTAGTTCTGCAAACTCTTCGGTTCATTCAACAAGTCGGTTTCAGTTTCCCGTTTTTTTTTCTTCCTGATAACTTGCAAGTCCTGGACTGGCAGTCAGCGCTTCAGAGGTTCGTTGGCCTGTCACGTAAGTCAAGGTTGACACTCACGCCGCCTTCAAACTCATTTTCCCCCCGGTCATAGATTAAACAAAAAGAGTTAAAAACACGCTCGTAGTTGTTTTTTTTGCAACAACCGCCAGATTCGACATCTCAACAGATTTCAGTCACTAAGCATTGAAGAGGAAGTAACCTGAGCTTTGAAGGGGAGGCTTCATGCCGTAGAGGCCGGGTGGGTCAGGACACGAGGGAAGCGGGAAAGGCGGAAAGGGACGGGATGGAGGAGCGGGGCGGGTGGAGAGGGGGTGGGGGGTAAAGCTGAAGGGGTGCTGCACAAGCGATCGCTCCCAGCACTCTCTTATTCAGGTCCTAAGTGTACTGGTCGTTCCACTGTCTGTCAGCTGTTTGGAAAACAGCCAAGCGCTCAAGCCAGGAAGCGGCGAGCACTTGACACCAGAAGCCGCCACACAGAAAACGTGCCTCTCAGCCACAGGGGGCCACTTCTGTTTCATATCCAGCAACGCGCCGGTGTTTACTGGTCACTCTGTTAACTGTCACGCAGCACAGCTCAACAGCGAAGAACAGAGATACAGACATGTTGTCTGTACGATTTGGACATGAACGACAACTTTGCTCATTTCCGCGCACGAACTTGCGTAGATGGTGATGCTTCTTCGACACCATGCCCTAAAAACCGAGAGAGGAGAGAGAGAGGAGAGAGAGAGAGAGAGAGAGAGAAGAATCTAATAAAAAGAAAGAAAATAACGGGAGAGGGGATGAGTTTGTGCTGAGGGAAGATATGAGTCCAGTTTGGAAAGGAATTCGCGATAGAAAAAAAAAAGAGTGACTGCAGTTAATGACAGAGCAGGTGCGTTAAGTCGATGCAGTCCCCCCCCACCCCCCACCACAACCCCCCAACCAACCAAACACAACAAAAAACAAACATCAACAAAATAAACCCCAAAGAAACAAACACACAACAACAAACCACCACCCCCCCCACCCCCCACCCCCACCCCACCACACCTCCACCCAAACACCCACTACACCCCCCCCCAACCCCCCACCACCCCCCACCCCCAACCCACCACCCAACAAACCCCCCACCCCACCCCCCCCACCCCCCCCCCCCCACCCCCCACCCCCACCTCCTTACCCTCTCGATTTTACAGAAAATTTGGAAGGTAATACACACAGTAATATAAAATAACTTTTTTTTTTTAAATAAAAAGTACACAAACCAGTTCAGAATAAACAGTGTCTGTACCATGTATGGTCGTTCTCTGTTATGCGCTGGTAGGCATGTTGAAGGAAGTTCAGAGTCACGGTAATTCAATGGCCATTGTCTCCCTCCCGCTCACACACTCGTCGCCGTTGATAGGGTCAAACTGTCACTTTTGACGCATGCTCTGAGCGGGTCGCACACTGGCGAAGCATACCTGCGGGGGTGGGCCGACCTCGGATGGAGCTGTAGGTAAAGGGAGCGGAATACGCGCGTACTTACCGAGTCAGCCCGAACGTTGAACGAGTATTTGTGGCGCGCGCGGTTTGGAGCTTTCCCCCTCCATAAAATTCTCAAAAAACCTTCGGACTGCGCCGGTTCTGTATATCGATGACTTAAAGTGAGGCCTTGTGGACATGA
>JADBJO010020600.1:8267-23267 GCA_016801955.1 Conus betulinus
TTGATTGTAGTTGGCAGAGGTGGAACTCGCATGTTGAAGACAGCCCAAGTTTTTCTATTTACAGACTGTTAAATCCTATGCATTGCATTCCTACCTATTTGTCAATGGCTATTAGTAAACATTTGAGACATGCTGTGACAAAGTTAGATTGGGTATCTCAGATATTTTATGCACATTCTCAACGTTATAGAGTTGTAAGTGATCGTATGATTTTTTTGTCCATTGTGTCATGAATCACAGGAAAATGAAGGTCATTTTGTTCTTTCATGTCCAGAGTTAAGTGATCTAAGACAACAGTATACCCCTCCTAAATACTTTAGACATCCATGTTTGTGTTTAAATTAATCTTGTTAATGGCATCGACAAATGATAAAATAGTGAAACAATTTGCTGTTTATTTGTACAGAGTTTTAAACAGCGAAACTCTGTGTTAGCTTAAAGCTTTTTACATCATCTATTAGAAATGTATCGTGTAAACGTTGTTCTGTATACATCCCCCTTCTAAGGGGCTATGGCCTTTATGAATAAAAGACTTTGTCTTGTCTTCTCTGTACTGTCTGTTCCTGGGGGATATGGCCAGGGATCTCTGTACTGTCTGGTGCTGGAGGCTATGGAAGGGATCTCTGTACTGTCTGGTGCTGGAGGCTATGGGAAGGATCTCTGTACTGTCTGGTGGGAGGCTGGAAGGGTCTCTGTACTGTCTGGTGCTGGAGGTGATGGGAAGGGATCTCTGTACTGTCTGGTGCTGGAGGCTATGGGAAGGGATCTCTGTACTGTATCTGGTGCTGGAGGCTATGGGAAGGGATCTCTGTACTGTCTGGTGCTTGAGGCTATGGGAAGGGATCTCTGTACTGTCTGGTGCTGGAGGCTATGGCAAGGGATCTCTGTACTGTCTGGTGCTGGAGGCTATGGCAAGGGATCTCTGTACTGTCTGGTGCTGGAGGCTATGGCAAGGGATCTGATCACTGTACTGTCTGTTCCTGGGGGATATGGCAAGGATCTGATCTCTGTACTGTCTTGTGTTGTTGGCTATGGCAAGGGATCTCTGTGCTGTCTGGTGCTGTTGGCTATGGCAAGGGATCTCTGTACTGTCTTGTGCTGTTGGCTATGACAAGGGATCTCTGTACTGTCTGGAGCTGGAGGCTATGCTGTCTGGTGCTTGGGGCTATGGCAATGGATCTGATATCCGTACTGTCTGGTGCTGGTTGCTATGGTAAGGGATTTGATCTCTGTACTGTCTGGTGCTGAAGGCTACGGCAAAGGATCTGATCTCTGTACTGTCTGGTGCTGAAGGCAATGGCAAGGGATCTGATCTCTGTATAGTCTGGTACTGGTTGCTTAAGCAAGGGATCTAATATCTGTACTGTCTGGTGCTGGAGGCTATGGCAAGAGATCGGATCTCTGTACTGTCTGGTGCTGAAGATTATGACAAGGGATATCTGAACTGTCTGGTTCTGGGGTTATGGCAAAGGATCTCCGTACTGTCTGGTGCTGGAGGCTATTGCAAGGGATCTGATCTCTTTACTGCCTGGTGATGGAGGCTATGGCAAGGGATCCGATCTCTGTACTGTCTGGTGCTGGAGGCTACGGCAATGGATCTCTGAACTGTCTTCTGCTAGAGGCTATGGCAAGGGATCTGATCTCTCTACTGTCTGGTACTGGGGATTATGGCAAGGGATCTGATCTCTCTACTGTCTGGTACTGGAGGCTGTGGCAAGGGATCTGATGTCTGTACTGTCTTGTGCTGGGGGCTATGGCAAGGGATCTGATATCTGTACTGTCTGGTGCTGAAGCTTATGGCAAGGATCTCAGTACTGTCTGGTGCTGGAGGCTATGGACAGGGATCTCTGTACTGTCTGGTGCTGGGAGCTATGGAAGGGATCTCTGTACTGTCTGGTGCTGGTAGCTATGGGAAGGGATCTCTGTACTGTCTGGTGCTGGGAGCTATGGCAAGGGATCTCTGAACTGTCGGGTGCTGGGGCTATGGCAAGGGATATGATTTCTGCACTGTCTGGTGCTGGTTGTTCTGGCAAGGGATTTGATCTCTGTACTGTCTGATGCTGGAGGCTATGGCAAGCGATCTCTGTGTACTGTCTTATGCTGGAGGCTATGGCAAGGGATCCCTGAACTGTCTGGTGCTGGAGGCTATGGGAAGGGATCTCTGTAGTGTCTAGTGTTGGCGGCTATGGGAAGGGATCTCTGTACTGTCTGGTGTTGGAGGCTATGGGGAAGGATCTCTGCAGTGTCTGGCGCAGGGGGTATGAGAAGGGATCTCTGTACTGTCTGGTGCTGGAGGCTATGGCAAGGGATCTCTGAAATGTTGGGTGCTGGGGGCTATGGCAAGGGATCTAATCACTGTACTGTCTGGTGCTGGAGGCTGTGGCAGGGATCTAATCACTGTACTGTCTAGTGCTGGAGGCTATGGCAAGGGGATCTAATCACTGTACTGTCTGGTGCTGGAGGCTATGGCAAGGGATCACTGTACTGTCTGGTGCTGGAGGCTATGGCAAGGGGATCACTGTACTGTCTGGTGCTGGAGGCTATGGCAAGGGATCACTGTACTGTCTGGTGCTGGAGGCTATGGCAAGGGATCACTGTACTGTCTGGTGCTGGAGGCTATGGGGAAGGGATCTCTGTACTGTCTGTGCTGGAGGCTATGGCAAGGGATCTAATCACTGTACTGTCTGGTGCTGGAGGCTATGGCAAGGGATCTCTGTACTGTCTGGTGCTGGAGGCTATGGGAAGGGATCTCTGTACTGTCTGGTGCTGGAGGCTATGGCAAGGGATCTCTGTACTGTCTGGTGCTGGGGCTATGGCAAGGGATCTCTGTACTGTCTGGTACTGGAGGCTATGGCAAGGGATCTCTGAACTGTCTGGTGCTTGGAACTATTGCAAGGGATCTCTGTAGTGTCTGGCGCAGGGGGTATGGGAAGGGATCTCTGTACTATCTGGCGTGGGGGGTATGGCATGAAGTCTCTGTACTGTCTGGTGTTTGGGGCTATGATAAGGGATGTCTGTACTGTCTGGTGTTGGAGGCTATGGTAAGGGATCTCTGCACTGTCTGGTGTTTGGGGCTAAACCAGGGATCTCTGTCCTTTGTGGTGTTTGGGGCTATTGCAAGTGGTCTCTGTACTGTCCGGTGTTGGGGGCTATGATGAGGGATCTCTGTACTGTCTGGTGTTGGGGCTATGGTAAGGGATCTCTACCTGTCTCTGTCTGCTGCTGCCCTGGGCGCCACATCCACCGTCAGTCTTTGCTAGGATGAAGTCTGATGCTCCCGTTATTGCTTTGACTTATTCGATGACATGGTGTTCTTCGATATGTTTGGTTACATGGTGTTCTTTGACATGTTTGGTTTACATGGTGATTTTTTTTTACTTGTTTGTTTGGTTACATGGTGTATTTTGACTTGTTCGTGACACGACGTTTTTGACGATATATATATATATATATATATATATATATATATATATATATTATATATATATATATATATATATATATATATATTATATATATTATAATATAAGAAGTGTGTGATATTTTTGTCAGCATGATTCAGTACTGACAGGAAACAACACTGGTGATTTTTCTTTTCCTTTGTTAGGAGTGTGAGTTGGCGGAGCGACATGAGTGTACTTGTGGATAACTGTTCACATTCTAGGGGACAGGTTACTTTCTTTTCCAGCAACAGAGCAGACTTCCTGGTTGAGAAGGTCCATATCCGAAGGCTCCTCAGAATAACTCATTTCCAGTTAGACCTAGGTGTGTATGGGGCGTAGGCGGAAGGAGGGGGAGGGGTAAAAATACATTTCTGACTGGACACATCTAAAGTTTTGTTTTGTTCCTGTTTGCTTTTTTTCACAAAAATTCAAATGAAGATCTAGGCCTTGAGCGCGTCAAATTGATAACACAAAGTCATCGCTTGATGGACATGTTTTGGGTCAATAGGTGAGTACCTATGGATGGAAACTGAAGGAAAAAGAGATGGAGAATCAAGATGGATTGTGCTTGTTACACAAAACCTAATTCGTGTGCCATCATGTCGGTAAATCAAATAAAAAAACATACAATAGATAAATAAAATAAACAAATAAGTTGATAAAAGAATAAACAGATAGATCCATAAGTAAATCAGCATGTGAAGATAGGTATGCTTTTAGAAAATAAAACAAAAACATTCGCACAATGCCACTACTGGTTTAAACGTAGAAAATAATCTTTCTTAAATATGAATTCTCATAAGAGAGTATAGATAATTCCCATCACACTTCCCGCTCATCTTCTGAACATGATCACGCTTCCGCAGAGTGAAACTTCTGACAATAGGTTCTACTAGTCAGAGGACTACTACTTACAGTGAATAAATACAGACTTTCTTTTTTTTTTTTACTCTAGCCTCTACAAAAACATTCATCTAGGCAGTGTGGAAGATTGCGCAGATTTTAAACGTAAAGAAACTGAATAAGAAATTTAAAAATTCAACTTATCATTATTTTTTCATCTCTATCTCAATTTTTATCTATCAGCCGCGGCATATATGTCGGGGAACGTAATTCGCCGAATTCTGCCCACTTTGTTGCAACTCGTACGAAGAATCGTCGAAATTCACTTGTTGTTCAAGCAAAACCGAGTGTTTTCTGTTTTCTAGGGTTTTGTTCGTCACATGTGTTTGTTAGCTCCAAACGTGTTGCCTCTTTTTTGCTATTGGTATTTCCATTCATTGAGCGATCGACTAACACAACTTAATTGACTTGGTCCAGCCATCACCCCGTGATTGTCTTGGTTCAGCCATTACAATGTGATTGTCTTGGTTCAGCCATCGCAATGTGTGATTGTCTTGGTTCAGCCATCGCCCTGTGATTGTCATGGTTCAGCCATCGACCCTGATTGTCTTGGTTCAGCCATCACAATGTGATTGTCTTGGTTCGCCATCGCACTGTGATTGTCTTGGTTCAGCCATTGCAATGTGATTGTCTTGTTCAGCCATCGCCCCGTGATTGTCTTGGTTCAGCCATTGCAATGTGATTGTCTTGGTTCAGCCATCGCACTGTGATTGTCTTGGTTCAGCCATCACCATGTGATTGTCTTGGTTCAGCCATTGCAATGTGATTGTCTTGGTTCAGCCATTGCAATGTGATTGTCTTGGTTCAGCCATTGCAATGTGATTGTCTTGGTTCAGCCATCGCCCTGTGATTGTCTTGGTTCAGCCATTGCAATGTGATTGTCTTGGTTCAGCCATCGCACTGTGATTGTCTTGGTTTCAGCCATTGCAATGTGATTGTCTTGGTTCAGCCATTGCAATGTGATTGCCTTGGTTCAGCCATTGCAATGTGATTGTCTTGGTTCAGCCATCGCAATGTGATTGTCTTGGTTCAGCCATCACCCCTGTGATTGTCTTGGTTCAGCCATCGCAATGTGATTGTCTTGGTTCAGCCATCGCAATGTGATTGTCTTGGTTTCAGCCATTGCAATGTGATTGTCTTGGTTCAGCCATTGCAATGTGATTGTCTTGGTTCAGCCATTGCAATGTGATTGTCTTGGTTCAGCCATCACCCTGTGATTGTCTTGGTTCAACCATCGCCCTGTGATTGTCTTGGTTCAGCCATCGCCCAGTCTTCCACTGCCCAACACTGGGTGATTGTAGTTAGTTTTCCAACACTACTGTGCACGCTAGAATGATTGTAGTTAATTTCCCAACACGGCTTTGCCGCTAGGATGGTTGTAGATAATTTTTCCAACACTGCTTTGCCCACTAGCATGATTGTAGTTTGTTTTCCAACACTACTTTGCACGCTAGGATGATTGTAGATAATTTTCCAACACTGCTTTGCACGCTAGCATGATTGTAGTTTTGTTTTCCAACACTGCTTAGCACGCTAGCATGATTGTAGATAATTTTCCAACACTGTTTTTGCACGCTAGCATGATTGTAGATAATTTTCCAACACTGCTTTGCACGCTAGCATGATTGTAGTTTGTTTTCCAACACTGCTTAGCACGCTAGCATGATTGTAGATGATTTTCCAACACTGTTTTGCACGCTAGCATGATTGTAGATACTTTTCCAACACTGCTTTGCACGCTAGCATGATCGTAGTTTGTTTTCCAACACTGCTTTGCACGCTAGGATGATTGTAGTTTGTTTCCCCACACCAGAGAGAGAGAGAGAGAGAGAGAGAGAGAGAGGAGAGAGAGAGAGAGAGAGAGAGAGAGAGAGAGAGAGAGAGAGAGAACAACATAAAAGATGAGTTTTGTTTGTTCTGCCAACTAGGAATTGTCCAGTCATGTCTGCGCCCCCACACAGAGACTGAAAGCCGTGTCTGAAAGGACAGACCGTTCCAACACGCTAACACGACATTCCTTTCATCTTCCTCCCCGGCATCGTATTGCTCCGGGAACAGTGGGTTGGCACCATCATCAGTTGGCTGTGTCCGTAATAGTACCTGCTGTGGCTGTTCTGTTGTAGTACCTGCTGTGGCTGTTCCGTTGTAGTACCTGCTCGGGCTGTTGTTGTTGTACCTGCTGCGGCTGTTCCATTGTAGTACCTGCTGTGGCTGTTCTGTTGTAGTACCAGCTGTGGATGTTGTATTATCTACTGTGGCTGTGCATTACCTGTTATGGGTTGTTATATTACCAGCTGTAGCTGTTCAGTTCATTCTGTCTGCAGTGGCTGCTGCTTCAAGCACATATCATGTTTGGCTCTGTTCCAGATTGATGTTGTTTATATTATGAAATAGCAAGGATGGGTGGGTGATAGGTGGGTTGTTAGGGGTGGTGGTGAAATAGGAGGGGATGGTGAGTTGTTAGGGGTGGGTGGTGAAAGGTGGGACAGAATGGTGGGTGATAGGTGGGGTTGTAGGTGGGGGGTGGTGGTGAATCGGACAGAATGGTGGGTGATAGGTGGGTTGTTAGGGGCGTGTTGCTCTATCTTTCTCTCTCATCTCAGGAACGGTAAATGTGGTGTGATGATTGCAATATCTCTTTGCTTGCTTGTTTGTGTACTATGCTTGCTTTTGTTTGTCAGCCTTGTTAAGACCGATGGTAACACAGTGATTTATGGTTTATGTTAGTATTATGTTTAGTTGGAGGCAAGTTATTCTGTAAAGAATTTAGTTGAAAAGAAATAGTTTGATTCTATTTCTGTGGAACCTGTATTACTGTACTAATCTCTGTCTCTCTCTAAAGCCATGTCGGTGCCCCTCGAGTAAGTGGGATTTCTTTGAGTGCCGTTCAACCCAAACTCCATCGAATGTAATCACTCCAAACTCTGACCCTCGTTATGAAATCTCTCAGAACGAGCAGGGCCTGCAGGGCTGATCGAATCGACAATGTTGATGGCCAGTGAGAGAGCCTGAACAGGTAGCAAAACTGGTAGCTTGATATCCTGTGTCCAGTTCTTTACGTCACTCATGATGTACAGCTTTGCCTGTCAGCAATATTCAGAACATGGTGTTGAAAGGTTAGAATCATGATCCGTTTGGTTTTCTTCTTCTGGACGTGTAGTTTGTGTGACTTCTTTCCTTTCTCTTAGTGCGCGTTGTCACTGACGCCAACTCAACGACAAATTCGATCACACTGTGTACTTACGGATGTAAACCATACAGAAGGATGAACTGCATCAGAGACACGATCGAAGCTGAACTGTGTTCAACATCAATTGACAGAAGGAATGCCATACAGAAGTTTTTGATGAGCAATGTCATGTGTGACAATGACAAGAGTGAGTGAGTGAGAGTTTATGCGTGCACAGAGATGATAGCAATGTTACTATGTTAAAGGCTTTGACTACCACACGTGTAGAACACAGGATCCGTGTTAGTTTTGAAACCTGTGCTTTTTTGGCTTCGTGTGAATACTGTCTCGATGACTTTTCTGTATGGACACATGCAGGCCATCGGCTACAAGAGAGCGAGAGAGAGAGAGACAGCTAGAGAGAGAGAGAGAGAGAGAGAGAGAGAGAGAGAGAGAGAGAGAGAGCAATACGCCCATTTAGCTTGAAGAAATGCATTATCTGTGTGTGTGTGTGTGTGTGTGTGTGTGTGTGTGTGTAAGTACGCTTCAGGTTATGTGGGTGGGGTGAATATTCAAGTCAATTTTGAAGCAGTCTTGATAACATTTCTTGTATGAATCTCAACCAGATCATTCAAGACTTCAGAGTCTACCGGGTTTCTCTCAACATCATATAGCGCAGTTAGTAACTGTCAGGCGTCTCTCCAACTATAAAATGCGAGGAGCGAAGATCTCAGGCTGCAACGCTCGTGTCCAAAGACAGGGAGCAGGCACCACGCTTTCCAGAAGCTTTTCCATCCGAGGTCTGCGTTACTTGCTGATGCGTGACGCCCCGTCTATGATGACCTCTGCTTTTGTGGACTTTGGTCACGCTGCAGTGATATGGGATGAAGCCTTCTGTTTTTCATTCATAGATTATTCATACAGTGTTCCTGACAACAATCGAATCTAATTATCTTGTGTGTCTTGAACACGTAGACATGTGCCACACCACACTTCTATTGCAAGCACATGAAGTGTGCGCGTTTGCTGTCACACACATAGCGACAGGCGCACACAAAGACGTGAGCACGTAGGCACACATGCATTTACACACACACACACACACACACACACACACACACACACACACACACACACCACAAACAAACACACACACACACCACAACACACACACATTCTGTGTCGTGTTCACCACACCCTCAAAATTCTCTTTCACTGTCTCTCTGTCTATGTCTCTGTCTCACTCTCTCGCTGTCTATGCCCGCCCCCTCCCCCTTCTCTGTCCTCTTATCTCGCTTTCTGAACGGCTGTCTGTCTCTCTCTGACTTTCTTTTTCTGTCTCTCTCTGTCACACACCACACACACACACACACACACACACACACCACACGCACACACACACACACACGCTCTCTCTCTCTCTCTCTCTTTCATTCACACACACACACCACACCACACACACACACACACACACACGCACACGCCACACACACACATACATATACACGCCACGCACGCACACACCCCATGCACACGCGCGCACACATACAGGCTTGCGCGTGCGTGCGCGTGCGCGCGCGTGCACACACACACCACACACACACACACACACACACAACACACACACACACACACACACACACAAACTCACAAACACATACGTACGCACGCACACGCGTGCGCGCGCACGCACACACACACACACACACACACACACACACACACACACATACACACACACACACACACACACACACACACACACACACAGACACACACACCACACACACACACACACACACACACACACACATATATATAATATATATAATATATTATATATATATATATATATATATAATATATATATCAAAACGGGAAGGGTTTCACAGTGGCATGAGATCCTCTGCTGTTGTGATCACGAATTCACAGGAAAATGATGGAAATTACTGTCACGGAAAGACGGAAATTACTGTCACGGAAATCAATATCACTGAATTGACGGAAATTACTGCCACGGAAATGACCGTCACGGAAATGACGGGGATCAATATCATGGAATTGACGGACATTACTGTCACCGAAATGACGGAAATTACTGTCACGGAAATTACGAAATTACTGTCACGGAAATGACGGAAATTACCGTCACGGAAATTATGAAATTACTGTCACCGGAAATGACGGAAATTACCGTCACGGAAATGACGGGAATCAATATCACGGAATTGACGGACATTACTGTCACCCGAAATGACGGAAATTACTGTCACAGAAATTACGAATTACAGTCACGGAAATGACGGAAACTACGGTCACGGAAATTACTGTCATGTCTTATTAGTAGAATGATGAAGTCCTCCTGGAAGCTTTCTGTGTATTCAAACAGTGTGAAATTGCCCTGCTGATATAGAGGGGTTGCACTGATCATAGTGTGAAACTGCCCTGCTGATATAGAGGGTTGCACTGATAATAGACAGTGTGAAACTGCCCTGCTGATATAGAGGGGTTACACCGATCATAGACAGTGTGAAACTGCCCTGCTGATATAGAGGGGTTGCACCGATCATAGACAGTGTGAAACTGCCCTGCTGATATAGAGGGGTTGCACTGATCATAGACAGTGTGAAACTGCCCTGCTGATATAGGGGTTGCACTGATCATAGACAGTGTGTGAAACTGCCCTGCTGATATAGAGGGGTTGCACCGATCATAGACAGTGTGAAACTGCCCTGCTGATATAGAGGGGTTGCACCGATCATAGACAGTGTGAAACTGCCCTGCTGATATAGAGGGGGTTGCACTGATCATAGTGTGAAAACTGCCCTGCTGATATAGAGGGGTTGCACCGATCATAGACAGTGTGAAAACTGCCCTGCTGATATAGAGAGGGGTTGCACTGATCATAGACAGTGTGAAACTGCCCTGCTGATATAGAGGGGTTTGCACTGATCATAGACAGTGTGAAACTGCCCTGCTGATATAGAGGGGTTGCACCGATCATAGACAGTGTGAAACTGCCCTGCTGATATAGAGGGGTTACACCGATCATAGACAGTGTGAAAACTGCCCTGCTGATATAGAGGGGTTGCACTGATCACAGACTGTGAAACTGCCCTGCTGATATAGAGGGGTTGCACCGGTCATAGTGTGAAACTGCCCTGCTGATATAGAGAAAGTTGCACCGATCATAGACTGTGAAACTGCCCTGCTGATATAGAAAGGGTTGCACTGGTCATAGTGTGAAACTGCCCTGCTGATACAGAGGGGTTGCAGCGATCATAGTTTGAAAACTGCCCTGCTGATATAGAGGGGTTGCAGCGATCATAGACCAGTTGCCAGAATCACCGGAAGTGGATAACTGTTAAACCACACTCCTGAAAACGAAAGTGAACACCGTCTCTTTCATCATCGTCTCTTTGTCACACACTTGTAAATAAAGATGTACACTTGTCATCCTTGTTTGTCATCATCTGTCCCTCTCTCTCTCTCTCACTGTTTTCGTCGGTAATAAAGACGATCATCGTCGTCTTGAACATCATCGTTATCACCAGTTGCCACTGGAAGTGTAGATCAATGTCATCATCATTATCATCATCATTATCATCATCGTCGTCGTCGTCGTCGTCGTCGTCATTGCCGTCGTCGTCCTCAGCATCATCATCATCATCGTCGTCGTCGTCATTGTCCTAATAATAATAATAATGATAATGAGGACAATTCCTATATCACCCATCCTAACAACGTAGGCTACAGGGCGCTTTACAAGCTTTCACAATTCAACATCTTAAAAGGAATGCATGACACCACACACACACACACACACACACACACCACACACACACACACACACACACACACACACACGCTCACTCACTTACACACACATTTCTCATACACATAATTTCTCATCTTCTAAGATAATGAAGTATTCATATCATATATCATATCATATCACCACACACACACACACACACACACACACACACACACACACACACACACACACACACACACTCACTCACTCACTCACTCACGCACACGCACACACACTCATCTGGATGATGATCATTATCATCTCTCTGTTACTACTGGAATGAAGATTGCCGATATCATCATCACCATCATCATCATCATCATCATCTTTGTCATCATCATCATCATTGTCGTCGTCCTCTCTCTCTCTTCTGTCTCTCTCTCTCTCTCACTCTCTCTCCCTCCCTCCGTCACTCTCTCTCCCCCTCCTTCTGTCTCTGTCTCCTCCCCCACTCCCTCTCTGCCCCATGTGCGTGAGACAATCCTTCAGGACCCAAGCTAACTGTCCTCACCACTGTCACACAGCCCTCAGTCTGCTGACGGTGCCTCCCTGACTGCAGAATACGAGCGGCACAAGTGCTCAAACTGTGAGGGCTTGTGTGCTGGCAGTATACTTCACCAAGCTCTCCACTTTGAAGGTTGCCCTTCCTGCTGGTGTTGGGTGGCGTCACCCCTCTGATGCCTTGTCCTCCATGGCCACCAGGCTTTCCCTTTCTGCCGTCGGGGTCTGAGGACTGTGGACATGCTGCTGTGATACTTGATGAGGGCCGTCTTGTGTTCAGCATATTCATATTCAGTGGTGAGACAAGTGAAGTGTTCTGGCGAAGAATCGAATCCAATTCCTCTTTACTGCTTGCTTTGCACACTCAGACACTTGGCAGACCTTTCATCACAAATACGCCTTGCCTGCATATTGAACGGTCATACGCACACTCAAACATATAAAAACACACGTGCACTCGCGCGCGCGCGCGCGCGCGCCACACACACACACACACACACACACACACACACACACATACAGAAACACACACACACGCGCACACACAACAAAACACAACACATACACGCGCGCGCGCGCGCACACACACACACACACACACACACACACACACACACAATGTGCCCGAAATCCACTTCTGCCAGAAACGGAAGTCACACCATAACCGATGCATTATTCTGTTTACAACACAACAACAAATAGGAACAGGGAACAAAATCGCCTGCCGTTATGATCACGGATTTCCAGGAGACGGAGGAAATTACCAGCACGTCTTATCAGTAGTATGATCAATTTATTTGTGATCCTTTGTAAGCGATCAAAGAGTGTGATATTGCCTCGTTAAGATGGAAGTGTTGCATTGATTGTCGACAGTGATAAGAATGATCAGAAGTGAACAACTGCTTTACCCTTGGATATCAATGTTATCGTCATCTTCATCATCGACTTTCTGTTACAGTTTCCTCTGTTATCCTGGGGAAAATAAAGACCGTTGTCATCGTCCCAATTATCGTCTTCAACATCACTGTATTTCTACTGGAGATCACCACCACCACGACACCATCGTCATCATCATCATGACCACCACCATGACCACCACCACCACCAGCTATGATGAAGCGTTTAGTATCACGGATATTTCCAGTTTGGTGAACAACGACGTGCCCGAGCAAGGCTGAGGAACAGGTTCACCATGGTGTCTCTCAATGGCTTCCTGACCACAGAATGGTTGTGTCCAGGGGGCTCTGGGGGCTGTAGCACGACTCGTCCGTGGTACTGAGAATGAAACAGCAGAAAGAAACGCTAAGGGAAATTGAACTGCAGAAGGTCTTCAGAGAACAACCCTCTCAAAACAAGTATTTTTGGCCATGGACTCTTTACACTCCATAGTGACCGGTGTCGTCCCAGATATCATGGTGAGAAATCTGGCAACGCGAGCGAAAAAAAAAATGACAAGAAGGCCAAAGATCTCAATTGCACCTAAATAAATTGTTTTTCCTACGTTATCTCGAAAATCCATTCTTTTTTATCTTCTTTCTGGCCCTTCTGAGCTCTGAAAGACCACGTTCCGAGATATCACGGGCCTTCCCATATATCACAGCACATTTTGGGAACGCGTTCCCAAAAAACTCTGTGATATCCGGGAAGCCTTCCCAGATATCACGTTCCCAGATTTCACGTGACACCGGGTCATGCCTCCTGATTGCCCTTTAGCTGTCAGCCTTTTTTTTTTTCTTCGCGCTGCTGCGATTCCAACCAGCAGCTTGTGGATTGGTGGGTGTCTCGAGGCGTTGCCCTTTTGACACAGGTTCCTTTTATCCATATGACTAAGGGACACCTGTTCTAAGCTGGGACATTTAAGCCGTGTGAAGTTTACGTCGTTTGTTCCTCCTTGAAGAGATCCAGCTGGAACACTTCTCTCTGCTTCTGCCATTGCCGTTGGGCTTCTGATCCTCTTCTTACCAGAAATAGAGATCTGTTTCAGAAGATCATGGGTTGATGAGCTCATAACGCCCCTTGCTTCAACCTTTTTGGCCAAGTTTTGTCGCCAGCTATAAGCAAGAACACAACAGCTCTGTCTGTTCAGGAGCTAGAGGCTGTTAGTGTCGTTTCTCGGGTTAAGATCGGGTTTTTTTTTTGCACTAGTTCATCTAATAACTTGGGTCCCCTATTTCACCGAATAGCAATTTATCAAAATCCACATCTGAGTTTAAGATCACCAGGAAGCTAGTGCTGAGCTCTTTTCTTCAAGGCATAGTATTGTTTGATCCATGATGGAATGAAGGAAAATGTGAATCACTCAATAATAATAACAATAATAATAAATGTGAATTGAATAATAATAAAACCGTCGGTCGGCACTGGTAGGCCTGGAAGCAGTCCATCACGACCTGACTTGGTGTGTCCATTATCAAAGGCACGTCTCTGCGGTCCAGTGGACAGCTATATAAAAGCCACAGGTCAGTTGATCAGCCTCTGTCGAGATGTGAACCTGCTGTGGACTGTTGCGTCATATAACGCCTATGTTCAGACATTTTACCGTCTGCAAAGTTTCTCTTTGAGTGTTTAGGTATTAATTGTTGTAACAATCCATTAGTTCCTCCATGATCATTCTGCTACTATATTCTAAACATTTAACAGCAGATAGTAATGTGCCGCAGATATCTAGATTCTTCACCGCATGGGTAGGGCTTGACCCCCAATTTCTGGCCTGTTTCTATCATAGTCGTAGTGTTCGCTGACAGCATGAGGTTGGAATGTCGGTCACTGAAAGGAAGTACGCCAAGCAGGAAGTACGCCAAGCAGGAAGTACGCCAGTCAGGAAGTACGCCAATCACGTTTGCAGTAGCTGTTTATCTCATGAGTGTCTCAGATCACCCGGGCTTGCATTCTCAGTGAAGCTATGTTGGTGTCTCAGCCTTCTTCTGCAACACTAGCTCCTTAATGAGCAGAACACACCGAACAAAACCGTGTATGTGGCAACAGCCCGTGTTGGTGACAGTGGATGCGAGGACTGACGAATGGAGATAGGGCACACTGAGAAGCCAAGTTATAGCAGCGCTTCAGTAAAGTTGCTGATGTGGTGTTTGGGTCGGGGGCTGTGGGACAATTTATGATTGTTGTTCTTACATCTTGTTTTTCTTTCTCTTTCTTCTTATCATCTGCAC
>JADBJO010020600.1:25767-31036 GCA_016801955.1 Conus betulinus
TGAGGGTCCTTGGTAATGCTGCTAGGTATGTAGGTCAAGCTTTTCTGCTGAGGTCATAGGTAATGCCCAACTAAAAGATTTTCACCATCATCAACGGCACTGATGCGCAGTTTTCCATGTGGAAGAACTTAAGAGAGCTTTTATTCAACATGGCCTCTGAGTTGACTTCTCTCCGTTTGCAACCCACTGTATTTTCCATACTAGCAAGATCAGCCTTGTCTGGGAGACAAGAGTTAAAGAACGAAACCTCTTCTGTGCGCCGCTATAATTATCCTCTCTGCATCATACATAACAAACACCCTCTGATTTGTTTCATTTGTAAATTGCTTTTCAACAATTGTTATTCGCTTTTTCTAACAGCAGCTTGCTGTAGACAAACAAACAAACACAAATTAACTGAAAAAAAAGTACACCACAAAGGTTCTGTAAGCATCACGAGGTACAACAATACATTTACATGATAAGATAAATTATTCCCGTTTATAAGGCACTGCACGTAGGTCAGTAAGGGGAAGAAATTCGACAGAGACAGGTACAAGAAATCTACACATACAGCCACGCTGAGACAGGCAGACAGAGTGGGTTTGCTGTTGGACTGCTTTGGAACAGGGAGGATTCGTGCATATCATTCATTGCTTTACAACTGGAGAAAAATATCACCACAGCAGCACGTGGAGAATGTCATACATAATGAACAGCAAAGTGTTGAGCCTGAAAGTCTTTCACCAGGGTAAACTCCACTACACGCACCTCTCCGTGTTCCCATTTCACACCCATTACTGGGACATGCTACATAGTACATGTAATCATCCGTGTTCCCTTCACACCCATTACTGTGACATGCTACATAGTACATGTAATCATCCGTGTTCCCTTCACACCCATTACTGTGACATGCTACATAGTACATGTAATCATCCGTGAGACAAATCTAATGGTTCTTAAGCCAACCGTAGTTCCTGTCATTGAAATCAGCGTATTTCATTTTTTTTAAATAAGTTCTTTAGTAAACTTACCTCCAAGCGTGGTCATCCAGAGCCGTTATTTTCACGGTAAACTCTTTGCCTATGGCGAAGGGGTAAGGTCGGAGATAGTAAGTAGCCTGGTGCCCCCACTTCCACTTTCCACGCTTATCCAGTTCCGCCTCATTGATGACCACGCTCTTGTCAAACCTCGGCTTGTGGGTTCCTTTCATCCGGATGTCAAAGTGACTGATAATAGCGCGTTTGTCGTCCGCGTAGAAATCGATGGTGGCCCTGGTTCAGGGGAAGGGGAAAGGGGCGGAGGGGGGGGGGGGGGGAGGGCGCAGCAGAGAAACATGCAAAATATGAAATAAGGGCCTGTTTAGTGGAGGGAATATCCTATGAAATGAGGCTCTATCTGGAGGATAGGGTCATGAAAGTAAACCGTGCCTTGGTTTCAGGTATAGAATATAATATGTAAATTCAGGGGGGGGGGGGGGGGGGGGTGTGTATCTGTGGGCATGTTCATGATGATAATAAAATGTGTAGTTAGTGGCCCTGTGTAGGGAAAGAGATACATATATGGATATGATTTGCTTAGGCATTGTGGACCTGAGCTGTAAAACCTGTTTTGTATTATTGAAATACCCCCCCCCCCCCCCCCCCCCCCCCCCCCGAGAACAGCTCCTGGCAGTAACAGGAAGGGATGAAAACAGCTCCTGGCAGTAACAGGAAGGGATGAAAACAGCTCCTGGCAGTAACAGGAAGGGCTGAAAACAGCTCCTGGCAGTAACAGGAAGGGCTGAAAACAGCTGCAGCTGGATCTGGCCAAGGAGCAGAAAAACTGAACAACATGACATTGTACTTTTTGCAACTGATTTCAGGTGCTGTGACGGCTGAGTGATTCAAATATCTGTCACGGTTTCTCTTGGCCTTTCGTTGCCCGACCATCCACAACATGCAGGCTTAAAACAGGGGAGTGGAGGAGGTGACAGGAAAGGCATCCTGCCGTCCTGACCTGAAAACGGCTCACCCACGAATAGAATTCGGAAATAAACGGCGAAACGCTAACGTGCAAGGGGATTCTACTCTCTCTCTCTCTCTCTCTCTCTCTCTCTCTTAACTGAAATTTCTTGTTTATTAAGTTGGAAATGTATGTAACAAAATCAGGGAGTTTTTCTTACATTGATTACATTTCTATGTTTGATGCTGTTTGCATTACAGAAACCTCTGTCATTAACTGTTTGACTTTAATGGATAATCTATAATGATGTAAAATTTGCTGTTCCTTGTAGAAAAGATTTCTCGCCGCGGAAGAAGTTCAGGAGATGTGTTATTATGATTCGAAAATTCTTATCGAAATTAGTTTCAGCTGTCAATGTCAATTGTGAAAACGTAGCTGCTTCAACATAAGAAGACTCTTTTCAAAAGTGATAAGGATGCCTTTCTTGTTGCATGTTATATCGTGTTTGTCAGTACAACCATGGGTTAATCTGACAATAAATTGGTTTCAGTCAGTTACATCGTGCAAGAAAATGGGCCCTTTGTATAATGCAAGGGAAATTAAGAATGGTATAGCAAATTTGGAAGAAGAAGTGTGTTACATGTTCTTGAAAAAGATATGTGCAGTTGATGATGCTGATAGTGGTGAGGAAATGTGGAACAGGAACGCGAAAGATAATGTTGAGAATGATTTTGGTGAATCCTTATTGAAATTTTGTTACATGTTTAAGTCTATCATTTTGAACGGTTGTTCATAGTAACCATGGGCCATGGAGTAAACGTGTGGATACATTTGCTGAAAAGAATGTTTACACGTACGGTTTGTTTGGTCACTTGTGTGTGAATATACGGGCGCTCGTAAATGTGTGCTTCAGTGTGTGAGTGAGTGTGGTGTGTGTGGTGTGTGTGTGTGTGTGTGTGTGTGTGTGTGTGTGTGTGTGTGTGTGTGTGTGTATGCGTGCGTGCGTGTGTGTGTATGCGCGTATGTATGTGTGTGTGTTTGTGTGTGTGTGTGTGTGTGTGTGTGTGTGTGTGTGTGTGTGTGTGTGTGTGTGTGTGTGTGCACGCGCGCGCGAGTGCATACGTGCACGAACGTACATGAGAGAGAGAGAGAGAGAGAGAGAGAGAGAGAGAGAGAGAGAGAGAGAGAGAGAGAGAGATTCGAGGAGAGAGAGAGAGAGCTGACATCCGCGTGTATGGTATTGTCTTCATATTGATAGGCACTGAGAACCATTCTGCACGTAGTATGAGTGTGTCTTCATATTGCTGAACACCAGGAACTATACTATACCTACATGTACGAGTGTTTTCTTTATATTGCTGAACACCAGGAACTATACTATACCTGCATGTACGAGTGTTGTCTTTATATTGCTGAACACCAGGGACTATACTATACCTGCATTACGCAAGTGTTGTCTTCATATTGCTGAACTCAAGGAACTACACTATACCTGCATTACGCGAGTGTTGTCTTCATATTGCTGAACTCAGGAACTACACTATACCTGCATTACGCGAGTGTTGTCTTCATATTGCTGAACTCAAGGAACTACACTATACCTGCATGTACGAGTGTTGTCTTTACATTGAACTCAAGGAACTATACTATACCTGCATTATGCGAGTGTTGTCTTCATATTGCTGAGCACCAGGAACTATACTATGCCTGCATGTACGTGTTTGTCTTCATATCGCTGATCTCAAGGAACTATACTATATCTGCATGTACGTGTGTTGTCTTTATATTGCTGAACACCAGGAACTATACTATACCTGCATTACGCGAATGGTGTCTCATATTGCTGAACACCAGGAACTACACTATACCTGCATGTACGTGTTGTTGTCTTTATATTGAACTCAAGGAACTATACTATGCCTGCATGTACGAGTGTTTGTCTTCATATTACTGAACACCAGGAAGTATACTATACCTGCATGTATGAGTGTTGTCTTCATACTGCTGAACTCAAGGAACTATACTATACTACATGTACGAATGTTGTCTTCATATTGCTGAACTCAAGGATTTATACTACGCCTGCCTGTATGAGTGTTGTCTTCCAGAATGCTGAACAACAGGAACTATATTATACCTGCATGTACGAGTGTTGTCTTCATACTGCTGATCTAAAGGAACTGTACTATGCCTGCATGTACAAAAGTTGTCTTCATATATGCGGGTGGTGGGGGATTATATTATACCTGCGTGTATAAGTGTTGTCTTCATAGTGATAGACGCCAGGATCTATGCTGTACATGCGTGTATGAATGTCGTCTATTAATTGATAAACATCGGGAACTATACTTTACCTACGTGTATGAGTGTTGTCTTTATTGATAAACGGCCCGGGAACTATACTGCTCAAAACAATTGAAAGGCCACTTGGAATTCTCTCACTATTTCACAACAGAACGGAAACAACCCCAAACAATGCTTTCGACAGTCAGTAACGCGTGTGTCCGCCATTTGCGTGGATGCACGCGATGCACTTTTGCCTCATGGATTGAGTCAGAGTCTCAGAGTCGTCTGGGGAAATTGCCTGCCACTCCTGCTCAAGGAACTGGAACAGCTGGTTGAGGTCAACTGGCGGGAGGGGGGGGGGGGGGGTGATTGCTTCGAAGTCGCCGGCCCAGCACGTCCCTTAGGTGCTCGATTGGATTAAGGGTCGGTGAGCAGGCTGGCCAGTCCATGTGGATCACGTGTTGCTGCTGAAGAAAAGTTGTTGACGACTCGAGCCCTGTGAGGTCTGGCGTTGTCGTCTTGAAGTACCGCGCCTGGTCCAATAGCTGCAGCGCTGGCAGCACAGGGGGCTGCAGGATGCCATCCCTGTAGCCCACACCATTGAGGTTGCCTTGCACCATGTGCAGGGGGGGTTCTGTGTAGTTCCGTGCCATCCCTCCCCACACCATTATGGATCCACCACCATAGCGATCACGCTCGCTCACGAGACCATCGTGATAGCGTTCTCCTTGCCGCCGCCAGACACGGTTCCTGCCGTCATGAAATGATAAGGCAAAGCGGGACTCGTCAGTAAACAATACTCTTGCCCACTGATCTCTGGTCCATGCTAAGTGACGCTGGGCCCAAGCCAAACGAGCAGCACGGTGAGCTGGTGTCAGGACAGGACGGACGGCTGGTCGTCTTGAGCGCAGGTGTGCCTCTCTCAACCGGTTCCCGAATGGTCTGTCACTGACGGTGACATCTGGAGGTGGACTTTGGGCGTCCTGGACGTCTTCGCTCAGCAACACTTCCTGTCTGGTTGAAGTGGTCTCTCAAAGTCTGATGACTGAATGGGCGA
>JADBJO010020601.1:0-10000 GCA_016801955.1 Conus betulinus
TAAATCCATTCATCTTTGAAATAAAGGCGAAATTAACACCAGTCATTGAAATGAAAAAAAATGATAGTTGCGATCACGCATTTCCAGTCCAACAGAGCATAGACAGATATGTTTTTACAAATCCATTCCTCAACATACAATCAATATAACAAAACGGTCAAGAATCCCACTCTCACCACACATACAGAACAAAGTTCGCACACACACGTACACTAGCACATATAATACATATAATACGCACATTGATATGAAGAGAAACATGTTTATCATGGACTCTTTAAAACAGCCTATGTTGCTGTCATATTTGCAATGGCGTACCAAGGATAGGCCATTGCAAAGAGGAGACAGCAGCATAGCTCATATAGTGCCACAAAGATTACTTAAGTATCTGGCATTAAGGATAAGCAAATGTAAATTGTCAGTAGGACCAGTAACCAAACCATCCATCTGAAAGAACAAGTCCCATTCATACCGAATACATGGAGAAACACACACACACACACACACACACACACACACACACACACACACACACACACACACACACACACGTCTGTACGTGCTGATTTACAGACATGCACTTCCAAACACGGACCAAACAAAAACAACCTATTTGTTCGGGAGTAGTAACAGCATCTTGTTTTGCTGTAATATTGCAAAGGCGTATAACTGTTAGGCCTTTGCAAATATTTGACAGTAAAACCAGTAATCTTTTAAATAAGGACCAAACTGACACCAGACATTAAAAGTAAACAAATGATATTTGAGATCACTCATTCCTAGCCCAGATAGCTTTTTGGAAATCAATTTTCTTCCAACTTTGATAAGATGAACATTCCAATAACGACACCAATCTCGCTCACACCAAAAAATATAGAACAAGGTTCACAGAGACTGGTACACGAGCACATATCCTACACACATAGATATGAAGAAAACATATGTTTATCAGCCATGGACTCTTTGCGACAGGGTATGCTGCTGCAATATTTGCAATGGCCTACCAACCAAGGAAAGGCATAACTCATGCAGTGATACAACATTCAGACCAGTATCTGGCATGATGGACAGTCCCATTCATACTGAACACACACACACACACACACACACACACACACACACACACACACACTGACTGACTGACTGACTGACTGACTGAAATTTGTCAGATTAACTCAAGGTTGTACTGACCACGCACACACACACACACACACACACACACACACACACACACACACGCATACACCTCTGCACGTGCAGATAAGCACACATGAATGTCCAAACACAGACAAAGAAAAAAAAAAACCTATTTGTCAAGGAGTAATCACAGCATGCTGCTTTACTGTAATATTTGCAATGGCGTGTCAGTGATAGGCCCTTGCAGATATTTGACAGTAAATCAATTCATCTTTGAAATAAAGACCAAATTAATACCAGTCGTTGAAATGGGAATAACATGAGAGTTGAGATAACACATTTCCAACCCACAGGACATCAACGGATATGTTTTAGAAATCCATTTCTGCAACATTTGATACAACGGATATAAAAAAAAACATGGTACACTATCCCACTCACACCACATCTACAGAACAAGGTCCGCACAGATACGCACACTAGCACATATAATGCACACATTGATATGAAGAAAACATATTTATCATGGACTCTTTAAAACACAGGCTATGTTGCTGTCATATTTGCAAAGGCGTACCAAGGATAGGCCATTGCAAAGAGGAGACAGCAGCATAGCTTATATAGTGGCAAAAAGATTACTTAAGTATCTGGCATTAAGGATAAGCAAATACAAATGGTCATTAGCACTACTAACCGAATCATCCATCTGTAAGAACAAGTCTCATTCACACACACACACACACACACACACACACACGCGCGCGCGCGCGCACACACGCGCACACACGCACGCACGCACTCACGCACACACACAACGTCTGCATGTGCAGATAACACACAAATGCACATCCAAACACAGACGAAACAAGAACAATCTATATGTTGTGGAGTAATCACAGCGTCTTGTTTTACTTTAATATGTGCAGTGGCGTATCAGTGGTAGGCCCTTGCAGATATCTGGCAGTAAAACTAGTAATCTTTTAAACAAAGGCCAAACTGACACCAGACATTAAAAGTAAACAAATGATGTTTGAGGTCACTTATTTCCAGCCCACAGGACATCAGATAGGTTTTGGAAATCAATTTTCTTCCACATTTGAGAAGATTAACATAACAATAACGACAACAATCTCGCTCACACCAAACATATAGAACAAGGTTCAGAGACTGGTGCACGAGCACATATACTGCACACATAGATATGAAGAAAACATGCTTATCATAATGGCGTACCAAGGAAAGGCCATTGCAAAGACTGGACAGCAGCATGACTCATACAGTGGTACAAAGTTCAGACCAGTATCTGGTATTAAGGATAGTCTCATTCATACCGAACACACACACACACACACACACACACACACACACACACACACACACACACACACACACACACACACACCCCCCTATCTATATATGTATATATATACATACATACATACATACATACATACATATATATATATATATATATATATATATATATATATATGTATGTGTGTGTGTGTGTGTGTGTGTGTGTGTGTGTGTGTGTGTGTGTGTGTGTGTGTGTTAGAAATCCATTTCTTCAACATATGATACAACTAATAACACAACGGTGAACAATTCCACTCACACTTCATGCATAAAACAAGGTTCACAGAAACTGGCACACGAGCATATACATTGCACACATAGATATAAAGAAAACATGTTTATCACCCATGGACTCTTTACGACAATGTATGTTGCTGTAATATTTGCAATGGCCTACCAAGGATAGGCATAACTCATACAGTGGTACAAATTTCAGACCAGTATCTGGCATTAAGGATAGTTTCATTCATACCGAACACACACACACACACACACACACACACACACACACACACACACACACACACACACACACACCTCTGCATGTGCAGATAAGCACACATGAATGTCCAAACACAGACAAAGAAAAAAACAACCTATTTGTCAAGGAGTAATCACAGCATGCTGCTTAAAGGTAATATTTGCAATGGCGTGTCAGTGATAGAACCTTGCTGATATTTGACAGTAAATCCATTCCTCTTTGAAATAATGGCGAATTAACACCAGTCATTGAAATGAAAAAAAATATAGTTGCGATCACGCATTTCCAGTCCAACAGAGCATAGACAGATATGTTTTACAAATCCATTTCCTCAACATTTGATACAATCAATATAACAAAAACGGTCAAGAATCCCTCTCACACCACACATACAGAACAAGGTTCGCACAGACACGTACACTAGTTTATATAATGCACACATTGATATGAAGAAAACATCCTTATCATGAACTCTTTAAAACTGGGCATGTTGCTGTCATATTTGCAATGGCGTTCCAAGGATAGGCCATTGCAAAGAGGAGACAGCAGCATAGCTCATATAGTGCCACAAACATTACTAAAGTATTGGCATTAAGGATAAGCAAATACAAATGGTCATTAGGACTAGTAACCAACCATCCATCTGAAAGAACAAGTCCCATTCATACCGAATACATGGAGAAACACACACACACACACACACACACACACACACACACACACACACACACACACGTCTGTACGTGCTGAGTTACAGCCATGCACTTCCAAACACGGACCAAACAAAAACAACCTATTTGTTCGGGAGTAGTACCAGCATCTTGTTTTACTGTAATATTTGTAAAAGGCGTATCACTGATAGGTCTTTGCAAATATTTGACATTAAAACCAGTAATCTTTTAAATAAGACCAAACTGACACCAGACATTAAAAGTAAACAAATGATCTTTGAGATCACTCATTCCTAGCCCAGGGACATCAGATAGGTTTTGGAAATCAATTTTCTTCCAACTTTGATAAGATTAACATACCAATAACGACACCAATTTCGCTCACACCAAACATATAGAACAAGGTTCACAGAGAGTGGTACACAAGCACATATACTGCACACATAGATATGAAGAAAACATATGTTTATCAGCCATGGACTCTTTGCGACAGGGTATGCTGCTGCAATATTTGCAATGGCCTACCAAGGAAAGGCATAACTCATGCAGTGATACAACATTCAGACCAGTATCTGGCATGATGGACAGTCCCATTCATACTGAACACACACACACACACACACACACACACACACACACACACACACACACACACACACACACTGACTGACTGACACCAATTTATTGTCAGATTAACTCAAGGTTGTACTGACCACACACACACACACACACACACACACACACACACACACACACACACACACACACACACACACACCTCTGCACGTGCAGATAAACACACATGAATGTCCAAACACAGACAAAGCAAAAACAACCTATTTGTCAAGGAGTAATCACAGCATGCTGCTTTAAGGTAATATTTGCAATGGCGTATCAGTGATAGGCCCTTGCAGATATTTGACAGTAAATCCATTCCTCTTTGAAATAAAGACCAAATTAACACTAGTCGTTGAAATGGGAATGAAATGAGAGTTGAGATCACACATTTCAGCCCACAGGACAACGAGAGATATGTTTAGAAAAAGCCATTTCTTTAAACATTTCATACGATTGATATAACAAAAAACGGTCAACAATGCCACTCACACACACACATACAGAACAAGGTCCGCACAGACACTACAGTAGCAAATATAATGCACACATTGATATGAAGAAAACATATTTATCATGGACTCTTTAAAACAGGCTATGTTGCTGTCATATTTGCAATGGCGTACCAAGGATAGGCCATTGCAAAGAGGAGACAGCAGCATAGCTCAGTGGCAAAAAGATTACTAAAGTATCTGGCATTAAGGATAAGCAAATACAAATGTTCATTAGGACTAGTAAACCAAACCATCCATCTGAAGGAACAAGTCTCATTCATACCGAATACATGGAGATACACACATACATCTATACCCACCCACACACACACACACCACACACACACACACACACACACACACACACACACACACACACACACACACACACGTACGTCTGAATGTGCTGAGTTACAGCCATGCACTTCCAAACACGGACCAAACAAAAGCAACCTATTTCATCGGGAGTAATGACAGCATCTTGTTTTACTGTAATATTTGCAAAGGCGTATCAGTGATAGGCCCTTGCAAATATTGACAGTAAAACCAGTAATCTTTCAAATAAAGACCAAACTGACACCAGACATTAAAAGTAAACAAATGATATTTGAGATCACACATTTCTAACCCACAGGAGATCAGATAGGTTTTGGAAATCAATTTTCTTCCAAATTTGAGAAGATTAATATAACAATAACAACGACAATCTCGCTCACACCAAACATATAGAACTAGGTTCACAGATACTGGTACACGAGCACATATACTGCACACATAGAGATATGAAGAAAACATGTTTATCACCCATTGACTCCTTACGACAGGGTATGTTGCTATAATATTTGCAATGGCCTGTCAAGGAAAGGCATAACTCATACAGAGTACAAAGTTCAGACCAGTATCTGGCATTAAGGATACTCTCATTCATACAGAACACACACACACACACACACACACACACACACACACACACACACACACACACACACACACACACACACACACACACACACACACACCTCTGCACGTGCAGATAAGCACACATGAATGTACAAACACAGACAAAGCAAAAACAACCTATTTGTCAAGGAGTAATCACAGCATGCTGCTTTAGGTAATATTTGCAATGGCGTGTCCGTGATAGAACCTTGCAGATATTTGACAGTAAATCCAATTATCTTTGAAATAAAGACCAAATTAACACCAGTCATAGAAAAAAAAATACATGATAGTTGAGATCACACATTTGCAGCCCACAGGACATCGACAGATATGTTTTAGAAATCCATTTCCTCAACATTTGATACAATTGATATAAGAAGTCGCTCAACAATCCCACTCACACCGCACATACAGAACAAAGGTCGCACAGACACGTACACGCGCACATATAATGCATACTTCGATATGAAGAAAACATATTTATCATGGACTCTTTAAACACGGTATGTTGCTGTCATATTGCAATGGGCGTACCAAGGATAGGCCATTGCAAAGAGGAGACAGCAGCATAGCTCATATAGTGCCACAAAGATTACTTAAGTATCTGGCATTAAGGATAAGCAAACACAAAATGTCATTAGGACTAGTAACCAGACTATCCATCTGTAAGAACAATTCTCATTCATACCGAATACACGGAGAACACACACACACACACCCACCCACCACACACACACACACACACACACACACACACACACACACACACACACACACACACACACACACACGTCTGCACGTGCTGATTTACAGTCATGCACTTCCAAATACGGACCAAACAAAAAAAAAATTTGTGCGGGAGTAGTAACAGCGTCTTGATTTCCTGTAATGTTTACAAAGGCGTTTCAGTGATAGTCCTTTGCAAATATTTGACAGTAACACCAGTAATCATTTAAATAAAAGACCAAACTGACACCAGACATTAAAAGTAAACAAATGTTATTTGACATCACACATTCCTAGCCCACAGGACATCAGATAGGTTTTGGAAATCAATTTTCTTCCAAATTTGATAAGATTAACATAACAATAACAACAACAATCTCGCTCACACACCAAACATATAGAACTAGGTTCACAGAGACTGGTACACGAGCACACATACTGCACACTTAGATATGAAGAAAATATGTTTATAACCCATGGACTCTTTACATCAGGGTATGTTGCTGTAATATTTGCAATGGCCTACCAAGGAAAGGCAAACTCATACAGTGGTACAAACAGTGGTACAAAGTTCAGACCAGTCTCATTCATACAAACACACACACACACACACACACACACACACACACACACACACACACACCTCTCTCACGTGCAGATAAGTACATGAATGTTCAAACACAGACAAAGGAAAAAAAAACCTTTTGTCAAGGAGTAGTAATCACAGCATGCTGCTTTACTGTATATTTTGCAATGGCGTATCAGTGATAGGCCCTTGCAGATACTTGACAGTAAATCCATTCGTCTTTGAAATAAAGACCAAATTAACACCAGTCATTGAAATGGAAAAAGAAACATGATAGTTGAGATCACACATTTCCTGCCCAGCGGGATATCGACAGATATGTTTTAGAAAGCCATTTCTTCAAATTTGATTCAATTGATATACCAAAAACGCTCAACAATCCCACTCACACCGCAGATACAGAACAAGGTTGGCACAGACACGTACACTAGCGCATGTAATGCACACATCAATATGAAGAAAACATGTTTATCATGGACTCTTTAAAACAGGCTATGCTGCTGTCATATTGCAATGGCGTACCAAGGATAGGCCATTGCAAAGAGGAGACAGCAGCATAGCTCATATAGTGGCACAAAGATGACTAAAGTATCTGGCATTAAGGATAAGCAAATACAAATTGCCATTAGGACTAGTAACCTGACCATCCATCTGTAAGAACAAGTCTCATTCATACCGAATACATGGAGAAAACACACTTACTGACTGAAACCATTTACTGTCAGATTAAACATAGTGTTGTACTGAAAACACACACACACTTACACACACACACACACACACACACACACACACACACATATACAGACGTGCGCACACACCCCCCCCCCCCACACACACACACACACACGTCTGCACGTGCTGATTTACAGTCATGCGCTTCCAAACACACGACCAAACAAAAAAAAAACTATTTGTTCGGGAGTAGTAACAGCATCTTGTTTTCTGTAATGTTTACAAAGGCGTATCAGTGATAGGCCCTTGCAAATATTTGACAGTAAAACCAGTAACCTTTTAAATAAAGACCAAACTGACACCAGATATTAAAAGTAAACAAATGCTACTTGAGATCACACATTCCTAGTCCAAAGGACATCAGATAGGTTTTGGAAATCAATTTTCTTCCAAATTTGAGAAGATGAACATAGCAATAACAACACACTATCTCGCTCACACCAAAACATATAGAACTAAGTTCACAGAGACTGGTACACGAGCACATATACTGCACACATAGATATGAAGAACACATGTTTATCACCCATCGACTTTTTAGATCATGGTATGTTGCTGTAATATTTGCAATGGCCTACCAAGGAAAGGCATAACTCATACAGAGTACAAAGTTCAGACCAGGATCTGGCATTAAGGATAGTCTCATTCATAGATAAAACACACACACACACACACACACACACACACACACACACACACACACACACACACACACACACACACACACACACACACACACACACACACACACACACACACACACACCTCTCCACGTGCAGATAAGCACACATGACTGTCCAAACACAGACAAAGAAAAAACAACCTATTTGTCTAGGAGTAATCACGGCATGCTGCTTTACTGTATATATTGCAATGGCGTGTCAGTGACAGGCCCTGCAGATATTTGACAGAAAATCCAATCATCTTTGAAATAAAGACCACGTAATCACCAGTCATTGAAATGGAAAAAAAAATACGTTGAGATCACACATTTGCAGCCCACAGGGCATCGACAAACGTGTTTTAGAAATCCATTTCTTCAACATTTGATACAACTGCTATAACAAAACGGTCAACAATCCCACTCACACCACATACAGAAACAAGTTGGCACACACACGTACACTACCACATATAATGCACACATTGATATGAGGAAAACATACTTATCATGGACTCTTTAAAACAGGCTATGTTGCTGTCATATTTGCAATGGCGTACCAAGGATAGGCCATTGCAAAGAGGAGACAGCAGCATAGCTCATATAGTGGCACAAAGATTAGTGGCACAAAGATTACTAAAGTATCTGGCATTAAGGATAAGCAAATACAAATTGTCATTAGGACTAGTAACCAGACCATCCATCTGTAAGAACAAGTCTCATTCATACCAAATACATGGAGAACACACACACACACACACACACACACACACACACACACACACACACACACACACACACACACACACACACACACACACACACACATACACACACACACACACACACACACACATATATATGTATATATACAGACGCGCACACACACACACACACATATATATATATATATATATATATATATATATATATATATATACAGACGCGCACACACACACACACACACACACACACACACACACACACACACACACACACACACACACATCTGCACGTGCTGATTTACAGACATGCACTTCGAAACACGGACCAAACAAAAAAAAAAACTTTCTGTTCGGGAGAAGTAACAGCATCTTGTTTTCCTGTAATGTTTACAAAGGCGTATCAGTGACAGGCCCTTGCAAATATTTGACAGTAAAACTAGAAATCTTTTAAAATAAAGAAACAACACTGACACCAGACTTTAAAAGTAAACAAATGGCATCGGAGATCACACATTCCTAGCCCACAGGACATCAGATAGGTTTTGGAAATCAATTTTCTTCCAAATTTGAGAAGATTGACATAACAATAACAACGACAATCTCGTTCACACCAAACATATAGAACAAGGTTCACAGAGACTGGTACACGAGCACATATACTGCACACTTAGATATGAAGAAAATATGTTTTATAACCCCATGGACTCTTTACATCAGGGTATGTTGCTGTAATATTTACAATGGCCTGTCAAGGAAAGGCATAACTTATACAGAGTACAAAGTTCAGACCAGTATCTAACATTAAGGACAGTCTCATTCATATAGAAGACACACACACACACACACACACACACACACACACACACACACA
>JADBJO010020601.1:15000-30000 GCA_016801955.1 Conus betulinus
TGTCCAAACACAAAGAAAAAAAACAACCTATTTGTCATGGAGTAATCACAGCATGCTGTTTTACTGTAATATTTGCAATGGCGTGTCAGTGACAGGCCCTTGCAGATATCTGACTGTAATCCATCCTCTTTGAAAAAACAGACCAAATTAACACCAGTCATTGAAATGGAAAAAACAACATAATAGTTGAGATCACATATTTGCAGCCCAACAGGACAGCGACAGATATGTTTTAGAAATCCATTCCTTCAACATTTGACACAATTGATATAACAAAACGCTCAACAATCCCTCTCACACCACACATACAGAACAAGGTTGACACAGGCACGTACACTAGCGCATATAATGCACACATCGACATAAAGAAAACATGTTTATCATGGACTCTTTAAAACAGGCTATGTTGCTGTCATATTTGCAATGGCGTACCAAGGATATGCCATTGCAAAGAGGAGACAGCAGCATAGCCCATATAGTGGCACAAAGATTACTAAAGTATCTGGCTTTAAAAATAAGCAAATACAAATTGTCATTAGGACTAGTAACCAGATCATCCATCTGTAAGAACAAGTCTCATTCATACCGAATACATGGAAAAACACACACCCCCTCCCACCCACACACCCACCCACCACACACACACACACACAGACAGACAGACACACACACACACACACACACACACACACACACACACACACACACACACACACACACACGTCTGCACGTGCTGATTTACAGTCATGCACTTCCAAACACGACCAAACAAAAAAAAATATTTTGTTCGGGAGTAGTAGTAACAGCATCTTGTTTTCCTGTTATGTTTACACAGGCGTATCAGTGATAGGCCTTGCAATTTTTGACAGTAAACGAAACTAACACCAGACATTAAAAGTAAACAAATGGTGGTATTTGAGATCACACATTATTCCTAGCCCACAGGACATCAGATATGTTTGGGAAGTAATTTCTTCCAAATTTGATACGATTAACATAACCAATAAGGACGACAGTCTCGCTCACACCAAACATATAGAACAAGGTTTACAGAGACTGTACATGAGCGCATATACTGCACACATAGATATGAAGAAAAACATGTTTATCACCCATGGACTCCTTACGACAGGGTATGTTGCTGTAATATTTGCAATGGTCTACCAAGGAAAGGCATAACTCATACAGTGGTACAAAGTTCAGACCAGTATCTGGCATTAAGGAGTCTCATTCATACCGAAGACACACACACACACACACACACACACACACACCTCTGCACGTGCAGAGA
Organism: Conus betulinus; assembly: GCA_016801955.1. Lineage (NCBI taxonomy): Eukaryota > Metazoa > Mollusca > Gastropoda > Neogastropoda > Conidae > Conus > Conus betulinus. The sequence goes on from JADBJO010020601.1 coordinate 16,292, forward strand.
AGCACACATGTGATTCACACAGGTATGAAGTGAAGAATCTCTCTTTCAGCAGTCTGATACACTAGTGGCTGCAGAAGAGAAGGCCGCCCACGCCTCTTCTGTACATGCTGACTCTCTCTTTCTCGGCAGGCCTTCTGGTTTCGTGCCTTGGCATGCTCAAGGTGACCACTGTGACAAGAAGAGCCATACCATTTCTGTGCCACTTTGCTTTCACATCTTTTAGATTGGAGGCAGTGTACCCATGCAATCGCCCACTGATCTGTGCAAAATCAGCATCTCCATGCTGTCCTCTTTCGTGCACGAACTGAAGGAACTTTGAGTAGGGTTCCTCTGATTGTTCAGACACTAGGACACCAGCGCCAGGTTCCTGAGACTGAATGCACAGTTTGAAATCAGTTTCTGGTCTTGGTTTCTTACTGGTTCTGGGCTCCATCTTGTGTGACTGTCCTAATGGCCCATGCACTTCAATCTGCAACACACGAAATTGAGGGCAATGTAGATGTTTATTTCTTATTTCTAAGGCCTTAACTACCATGCAAACGTTAGCTGATATGGATCATCATTGCATCTTCCTGAAGAGGAGAAAGTGAGATCTCAGTATCATATACTGGTTTGGGTGGGTCGTGGCTGCAAAGTTCAACAAGAAGTTAGCTGTATGATCATAAACAGGATAAACAGATTCTGTTAGTTCAGATTGAATGTTTGTCAGACATACTTTAGAAAACACAGTGTAACATTCTGGCACTCCATACTCTGAAACAAAGCGTGATTAACACTGTACGTTGGGTCAAACATGACCTTTCAGCTCTGACGCTGTGTCAAGTTCACTGAAGGCCCACAGAAAAAAAATGGCGACATTTTCCCACTTCCTGGCAATGCTAAAAAAACATTCATAATAGCTGCAAAATATCAACATGCAAAACCGACGGGAATCCCAGTCTGTTACAGAGAGAGAGAGAGAGAGAGAGAGAGAGAGAGAGAGAGAGAGAGAGAGAGAGAGAGAGAGAGAGAGAGAGAGAGAGAGAAGAGAGAGAGAGAGAGAGAGAGAGAGAGAGAGAGAGAGAGAGAGAGAGAGAGAGAGAGAGAGAGAGAGAGAGAGAGAGAGAGAGAGAGAAGAGAGAGAAATGTGACACTCATGCAGACATTCTTCTTGAACATATTTCATGAAGGACATATTCACAGAAACCGTTACCGTTATCTTTCTATTCATACTCCCTCTGACAACGATACTATGTGTACACACATACATAAAAAAAAAACCCACCTGGCACATCATTCATCCTCCACAGCACGTTATGCTGCTATACTATTTGCAATGGCGTACCAAACGTAGGCCATAGCAAAGACTGGACAGCAACATGCTTGTTATTTCTACTAAGTGTACTATAACATAAGGCATATCATTTCTATTAGTCCTAAAGCTGGCAAGAAATGGGAATGTAAAAGTCAGTAACACCTAAATAAATCATATGTGTCCAAGTGATCAAAGCATGAAAGGTCTTTTACCGGTCCTCTGTAGTGTCACCTTGAATAAAGCAAAACACACGGCTGTCCTCTGTTATGTACCTGGAATAGAGCAAAAAAAAAAACGGTTGTTCTCTGTGTGTGTACCTTGAAATAAAGCAAAACACAGTTGTTCTCTGTTGTGTACCTGAAAAAAAAAAAAAAAAACAGTTGTTCTCTGTTGTGTACTTGGAAATAAAGCAAATACGTCTGTGTTGTGTACCTGGAATAAAAAAAAAACACACTTGTCCTCTGATGTGTACCTGAAATAAAGCAAAACACACTTGTCCTCTGTGTACCTGGAATACACAAAAACACTTGTCCTCTGATGGTGTGCCTGAAATAAAGCAAAACACACTTGTCCTCTGCTGTTTCACCTGGAATAAAGCAAAACACAAAACTACAGGGTGCCTGGAATAAAGCAGAAGCCTCAAAACAAGATCACACATATTAGCAGGGAGAAAACAGGTGTGCAGTTCAAGCTCCTTTAGGTGATGAAAACAGGCCTCCTCATCATACTACTGATTCTAAAATTAACAGAGATGCCAGACTGGATCGTACAAGGTCTTCATACACATATTCCAGATGTCCACAAAGTTTTTTTTTGTTGTCAGTGCTGTCGCTTATTTCTCAATGTTCAGTCATGAAACGTACAGAGTTTTCTATCAATTTGTGAATGTCTATGCATGTTAAAGCCAATACGTGGACATGTATGGTGGTTTTAAGGGGCTTGGTAGTGAGAAGCGGGGAGATCGCTACTATGTCCATCCACTGACAGTTCCCATGACCTGACCAACTCTTAAAACTTTGGCACATGCCAGAGGCGAAGATGTGAAGGGGAAACCAAAGGGGGAAACCAAACGTTATGAGAAAAGGGCCATCAGAGTTTAACATCGAGATGTGAACAATATTTTAAAGCATCTGCAAATTCTTATGAAAAATATTTTGTTTTACTCTGCGGGAATCTGAATATCTTGCTTTAAAACATGGACAGTTAAAACGATATTTTGGTCGAAGAAATTTCGCCTACCACACAAACGAAAGAATTTCTAGAGAGAGCTGGGATCTGTGGTAAATTCAAACATTATTTCTAAAAACCCATTAAGACAAAAAAATCTGACTGCTTTACTGCAGGGATGCACACCCCTGAGAACGAAAAAAGAACAACGATCAATGCCATGATGGCTATAAATACCCGTTACACACCCTTTTAATAATCTTTATTGTCGAAACAGTATGACTCATGTTCCAAGTGCCTATTTAATTGGGGAACAAAATGAAAATGTGACAGTTCTGCTACTATTACGACATTCGAATTAACTACTTTAACAAGTAGTGGCGCACCTTCTCTCTGGTCTGCGATCCTGGTGGTCGTCTGGCAGACTGGCACCGCTTCCTGTTTGATCCTGCTACAAAAAACTGTGTTGAAATACTTACGAAGAAAATTCTAACTAAACATCAAGAAAGAAGATATTAACACCTATGAATAACTATATTCCAGAAAAGGATGCATTAAACCTTAATAAAGGAGAAGTCTACGTACGACAACGTAATTCTCTAAGAAAGAAAATATGTTAAACTCTGTGAAAGAATAGTTTCCATCATACAATCACAAAGGCACTGAATCGTGCGAAAGAGAATACAAAAGCCATGAAAGTATGGTACACCCTATAAGAGAAACACGTAGAACTCTGTGAAAAGGTAATACTAAACCCTAGAGCTAAGAACAATACAGGCGACAAAAGGACACTGAATTCGATAGAAAAAGACACACTAAGTCATCACAAAAAATACACTAGGCCCTTTGTAAAGAGGACACTAAACACTATGCAAGAAAGGGCATTCCACCTGTGAAAGGACAACAAACCATGGAAAGAAGATGACAGAACATCAATAAAAACACAATAGTCCATATGAAAGAACACAAACACAAAGGGTCATTAAAAAGCAAGATTGGACATAAAATCCATACGAATTGAAGAGCATAAACTTACAGAAGGGGACACTACACATCAAGAATGAACAGTACACTGAATCTATGAAAGGGAAAAGCACGAGCTCATGTGAAAAAAAGAGGACGCTAGGCCTTATGAAAGGAGATAACAATAGGCTCTGTGAAAGAACAGGACGCCAACCCCTATGAAAGGTGTGAACACTAGTTCCTGTGAAAGAAGTCTCCAACCCCTATGAAAAGAATGAACACTAGCCCCAAGAAGAACAGAGAACACTAACTCCTGTGACAGAAGAGGACGCTAACCCCTATAAAAGGAGTGAACACACTAACCCCAATAAGAGGAGAGAACACTAGCCCCTGTGAAAGACGACTCCAACCCCTATGAAAGGAATGAACACTAGCCCAAAGAAGAGGAGAGAACACTAGCTCCTGTAACAGAAGAGGACGCTAACCCCTTGTAAAAGGAGAGAACAAGAAAAACTAGCCTCTGTGAAAGAAGAGGAAGCAAAAACCTTTAAAAGGAGAGAACACTAGCCCTTGTGAAAAAAGAGAACGCTAACCCCTATGACAGGACACAACACTAGCCCCTGTGAAAGAAGAGGACTCTAACCCCTATGAAAGGAGAGGACACAAGCCCCAATGAAAGAAAAGGAACACTACTCTGTGAAAGAAGAGGACCCAAACCTTTATGAAATTCACCCCCCGGTGAAAAACGTTCTGAAAGGATATTAAATTCTAGCAAAGAATACTAAATACTGTATGAAAGCAGACGAAAGAGAAGGAAAGCTAACCCCAATGAAAGGAGAACACTAAGCCATACGAGACAACACTTAACCAAGGACAGAAACAGGACCATAAATTCTGTGGAAGAAAGGGGATCTTAAATGAGGTAGAGAGCAGTGAACAGTAAGTACTAAACAAGTACGGTTAAGAAGAAATAAATACATGTGTATCTATTTCATCATGGGGGGGAGCAAGAGCTACACACTCCTTGTGTATTACTTCCTGTGGAAGAAAGTTGCTGAGTCCTAATAAAAGGACCTCCATGCAGGCATGCAGGCTCCTCAATGCCATGTCAGTCTTTCTGTGGAATGCGGACTACTCAGACAAGAGGAACCAGGTGCGCACAAAGAAAATAGTTCTGGAACAGGATCAAAGACTTCCTAAGCAGCTCTGCAGCAAAACCCCGAAGATCTGAAAACGTGCGTCCACGTTCCAGATCCCGGAAACATGAGGCCTGTGACATCACTGGAGGGGTCATTTGACCACCATCCACTCGGGTGCCTACTGTTTTGTATCCTTGTTCAACAGAAGACTGCCATAGGAAACAAGAACATCCAAGGCAATCATACGAAAGAAGATTGTAACTAGGAAAGACACAGGCATTAAACCCTGGGAAAGAAAACACTAAAACCTAGAAAAGAAGAAGTNCTTTCAGACCATTCCGTCGTTTTGACCTTCACTGTTTATCAGTCGATGATGAACCCAAGACATACCCGTGGGAACACCGCAAAGTGTACGACCCTCTGGCCGAAATGCTCGAACTCAGCCAGTGTGTGGGTCGTGCACATTATGTCCCCTAGCACAATAAGGAGCGTTCCCATCACAAACTGTCGCATGTTCCACAGTTCGACACTTTGTGCAAATCTTCTCAGCACAAAGTGTCGCACTGTTGCACAAAGTGTTGCGTGCGACACTTTGTGCAGTTGCGACACTTTGTGCCGCAACACATGACCCTTTCTGTACAGTGATTCTTTTTGATTTTAGCAAGAGCAAGATGGACGACGAAAGAACGCGATTTGTGCCCTATCTTCATGAAACGAGTGATGAAAAGGCTGCTGTTCTCAAACAGCTTGCTGAAGGTCACTTCTTGCACTAATAAGTCATAACAAATCATAACAATCTTATTATTGGTGACTTTATGGGCAGGGGACGACTTACGGGCATCAAAGTCCTTCTCGTATGGTCGCCGGCGACTTTATGGGCCAGCGACCGTACGGGCACTTAAGTCCCTGCCCATATGGTCGCCGGCGACTTTATGGGCCAGCGACCATATGGGCGCCAACATCCCTCGCAGATAATTGACAGTAAATCCATTCATCTTTGAAATAAAGATCAAATTAACACCAGGCATTGAAATGGGAAAAAAAAAAAGATGGTTGAGATCACACACATTTCTAGTCCAACAGGGCATCGACAGATATGTTTTAGAAATCAATTCTCTCTCTCTCACACACACACACACACACACACACACACACACACACACCCCCCTCTGCACGTGCAGATAAGCACACATGAATGTCCAAACACAGACAAAGAAAAAACAACCTATTTGTCAAGGAGTAATCACAGCATGCTGCTGTACCGTAATATTTGCAATGACGTGTCAGTGATAGGCCCTTGCTGATATTTGACAGTAAATCCATTCATCTTTGAAATAAAGGCGAAATTAACACCAGTCATTGAAATGAAAAAAATGATAGTTGCGATCACGCATTTCCAGTCCAACAGAGCATAGACAGATATGTTTTACAAATCCATTTCCTCAACATACAATCAATATAACAAAACGGTCAAGAATCCCACTCTCACCACACATACAGAACAAAGTTCGCACACACACGTACACTAGCACATATAACATATAATACGCACATTGATATGAAGAGAACATGTTTATCATGGACTCTTTAAAAAACAGCCTATGTTGCTGTCATATTTGCAATGGCGTACCAAGGATAGGCCATTGCAAAGAGGAGACAGCAGCATAGCTCATATAGTGCCACAAAGATTACTTAAGTATCTGGCATTAAGGATAAGCAAATGTAAATTGTCAGTAGGACCAGTAACCAAACCATCCCATCTGAAAGAACAAGTCCCATTCATACCGAATACATGGAGAACAGAAACACACACACACACACACACACACACACACACACACACACACACACACACACACACACGTCTGTACGTGCTGATTTACAGACATGCACTTCCAAAACGGACCAAACAAAAAACAACCTATTTGTTCGGAGTAGTAACAGCATCTTGTTTTGCTGTAATATTTGCAAAGGCGTATAACTGTTAGGCCTTTGCAAATATTTGACAGTAAAACCAGTAATCTTTTAAATAAGGACCAAACTGACACCAGACATTAAAAGTAAACAAATGATATTTGAGATCACTCATTCCTAGCCCAGATAGCTTTTTGGAAATCAATTTTCTTCCAACTTTGATAAGATGAACATTCCAATAACGACACCAATCTCGCTCACACCAAACATATAGAACAAGGTTCACAGAGACTGGTACACGAGCACATATCCTACACACATAGATATGAAGAAAACATATGTTTATCAGCCATGGACTCTTTGCGACAGGGTATGCTGCTGCAATATTTGCAATGGCCTACCAAGGAAAGGCATAACTCATGCAGTGATACAACATTCAGACCAGTATCTGGCATGATGGACAGTCCCATTCATACTGAACACACACACACACACACACACACACACACACACACACACACACACACTGACTGACTGACTGACTGACTGACTGACTGAAATTTGTCAGATTAACTCAAGGTTGTACTGACCACACACACACACACACACACACACACACACACACACACACACACACGCATACACCTCTGCACGTGCAGATAAGCACACATGAATGTCCAAACACAGACAAAGAAAAAACAACCTATTTGTCAAGGAGTAATCACAGCATGCTGCTTTACTGTAATTTTGCAATGTGTCAGTCAGTGATAGGCCCTTGCAGATATTTGACAGTAAATCAATTCATCTTTGAAATAAAGACCAAATTAATACCAGTCGTTGAAATGGGAATAACATGAGAGTTGAGATAACACATTTCCAACCCACAGGACATCAACGGATATGTTTTAGAAATCCATTTCTGCAACATTTGATACAACGGATATAAAAAAAACATGGTACACTATCCCACTCACACCACATCTACAGAACAAGGTCCGCACAGATACGCACACTAGCACATATAATGCACACATTGATATGAAGAAAAACATATTTATCATGGACTCTCTTTAAAAAACAGGCTATGTTGCTGTCATATTTGCAAAGGCGTACCAAGGATAGGCCATTGCAAAGAGGAGACAGCAGCATAGCTTATATAGTGGCAAAAAAAGATTACTTAAGTATCTGGCATTAAGGATAAGCAAATACAAATGGTCATTAGCACTACTAACCGAATCATCCATCTGTAGAGAACAAGTCTCATTCACACACACACACACACACACACACACACACACACACGCGCGCGCGCGCGCGCGCACCACGCACACACGCACCGCACGCACGCACTCACGCACACACACACAACGTCTGCATGTGCAGATAAACACAAATGCACATCCAAACACAGAGACGAAACAAGAACAATCTATATGTTGTGGAGTAATCACAGCGTCTTGTTTTTACTTTAATATGTGCAGTGGCGTATCAGTGGTAGGGCCTTGCAGATATCTGGCAGTAAAACTAGTAATCTAGTAATCTTTTAAACAAAGGCCAAACTGACACCAGACATTAAAAGTAAACACAATGATGTTTGAGGTCACTTATTTCCAGCCCCACAGGACATCAGATAGGTTTTGGAAATCAATTTTTCTTCCACATTTTGAGAAGATTAACATAACAATAACGACAACAATCTCGCTCACACCAAACATATAGAAACAGGTTCAGAGACTGGTGCACGAGCACAGCACAGCACATATACTGCACACATAGATATGAAGAAAACATGCTTATCATAATGGCGTACCAAGGAAAGGCCATTGCAAAGACTGGACAGCAGCATGACTCATACAGTGGTACAAAAGTTCAGACAGTATCTGGTATTAAGGATAGTCTCATTCATACCGAACACACACACACACACACACACACACACACACACACACACACACACACACACACACACACACACACACACACACACCCCCTATCTATATATATGTTATATATACATACATACATACATACATACATATATATATATATATATATATATATATATATATATATATATATATGTGTGTGTGTGTGTGTGTGTGTGTGTGTGTGTGTGTGTGTGTGTGTGTGTGTGTGTGTGTGTTTAGAAATCCATTTCTTCAACATATGATACAACTAATATAACAAAACGGTGAACAATTCCACTCACACTTCATGCATAAAACAAGGTTCACAGAAACTGGCACACGAGCATATACATTGCACACATAGATATAAAGAAAACATGTTTATCACCCATGGACTCTTTACGACAATGTATGTTGCTGTAATATTTGCAATGGCCTACCAAGGATAGGCATAACTCATACAGTGGTACAAATTTCAGACCAGTATCTGGCATTAAGGATAGTTTCATTCATACCGAACACACACACACACACACACACACACACACACACACACACACACACACACACACACACCTCTGCATGTGCAGATAAGCACACATGAATGTCCAAACACAGACAAAGAAAAAACAACCTATTTGTCAAGGAGTAATCACAGCATGCTGCTTAAAGGTAATATTTGCAATGGCGTGTCAGTGATAGAACCTTGCTGATATTTGACAGTAAATCCATTCCTCTTTGAAATAATGGCGAAATTAACACCAGTCATTGAAATGAAAAAAATATAGTTGCGATCACGCATTTCCAGTCCAACAGAGCATAGACAGATATGTTTTACAAATCCATTTCCTCAACATTTGATACAATCAATATAACAAAACGGTCAAGAATCCCACTCTCACCACATACAGAACAAGGTTCGCACAGACACGTACACTAGTTTATATAATGCACACATTGATATGAAGAAAACATCCTTATCATGGAACTCTTTAAAACTGGGCATGTTGCTGTCATATTTGCAATGGCGTTCCAAGGATAGGCCATTGCAAAGAGGAGACAGCAGCATAGCTCATATAGTGCCACAAAATTACTAAAGTATTGGCATTAAGGATAAGCAATACAAATGGTCATTAGGACTAGTAACCAACCATCCATCTGAAAGAACAAGTCCCATTCATACCGAATACATGGAGACACACACACACACACACACACACACACACACACACACACACACACACACACACACACGTCTGTACGTGCTGAGTTACAGCCATGCACTTCCAAACACGGACCAAACAAAAACAACCTATTTGTTCGGGAGTAGTACCAGCATCTTGTTTTACTGTATATTTTTAAAGGCGTATCACTGATAGGTCTTTGCAAATATTTGACATTAAAACCAGTAATCTTTTAATAAGGACCAAACTGACACCAGACATTAAAAGTAAACAAATGATCTTTGAGATCACTCATTCCTAGCCCAGGGACATCAGATAGGTTTTGGAAATCAATTTTCTTCCAACTTTGATAAGATTAACATACCAATAACGACACCAATTTCGCTCACACCAAACATATAGAACAAGGTTCACAGAGAGTGGTACACAAGCACATATACTGCACACATAGATATGAAGAAAACATATGTTTATCAGCCATGGACTCTTTGCGACAGGGTATGCTGCTGCAATATTTGCAATGGCCTACCAAGGAAAGGCATAACTCATGCAGTGATACAACATTCAGACCAGTATCTGGCATGATGGACAGTCCCATTCATATGAACACAACACACACACACACACACACACACACACACACACACACACACACACACACACACTGACTGACTGACACCAATTTATTGTCAGATTAACTCAAGGTTGTACTGACCACACACACACACACACACACACACACACACACACACACACACACACACACACACACCTCTGCACGTGCAGATAAACACACATGAATGTCCAAACACAGACAAAGCAAAAACAACCTATTTGTCAAGGAGTAATCACAGCATGCTGCTTTTAAGGTAATATTTGCAATGGCGTATCATCAGTGATAGGCCCTTGCAGATATTTGACAGTAAATCCATTCCTCTTTGAAATAAAGACCAAATTAACACTAGTCGTTGAAATGGGAATGAAATGAGAGTTGAGATCACACATTTCCAGCCCACAGGACAACGAGAGATATGTTTTAGAAAGCCATTTCTTTAACATTTCATACGATTGATATAACAAAACGGTCAACAATGCCACTCACACACCACACATACAGAACAAGGTCCGCACAGACACTACAGTAGCAAATATAATGCACACATTGATATGAAGAAAACATATTGTTTCATGGACTCTTTAAAGCAGGCTATGTTGCTGTCATATTTGCAATGGCGTACCAAGGATAGGCCATTGCAAAGAGGAGACAGCAGCATAGCTCAGTGGCAAAAAGATTACTAAAGTATCTGGCATTAAGGATAAGCAAATACAAATGTTCATTAGGACTAGTAAACCAAACCATCCATCTGAAGGAACAAGTCTCATTCATACCGAATACATGGAGATACACACATACATCTATACCACCACCCACACACACACAAACACACACACACACACACACACACACACACACACACACACACACACACACACACACGTACGTCTGAATGTGCTGATTTACAGCCATGCACTTCCAAACACGGACCAAACAAAAAAAACCTATTTCATCGGGAGAGTAATGACAGCATCTTGTTTTACTGTAATATTTGCAAAGGCGTATCAGTGATAGGCCCTTGCAAATATTTGACAGTAAAACCAGTAATCTTTTCAGCAAAGACCAAACTGACACCAGACATTAAAAGTAAACAAATGATATTTGAGATCACACACATTTCTAACCCACAGGAGATCAGATAGGTTTTGGAAATCAATTTTCTTCCAAATTTGAGAAGATTAATATACAACATAACAATAACAACGACAATCTCGCTCACACCAAACATATAGAACTAGGTTCACAGATACTGGTACACGAGCACATATACTGCACACATAGATATGAAGAAAACATGTTTATCACCCATGACTCCTTACGACAGGGTATGTTGCTGTAATATTTGCAATGGCCTGTCAAGGAAAGGCATAACTCATACAGAGTACAAAGTTCAGACCAGTATCTGGCATTAAGGATAGTCTCATTCATTAAAACACACACACACACACACACACACACACACACACACACACACACACACACACACACACACACACACACACACACACACACACACACACACACACACACACACCTCTGCACGTGCAGATAAGCACACATGAATGTACAAACACAGACAAAGAAAAAAACAACCTATTTGTCAAGGAGTAATCACAGCATGCTGCTTTAAGGTAATATTTGCAATGGCGTGTCCGTGATAGAACCTTGCAGATATTTGACAGTAAATCCAATTATCTTTGAAATAAAGACCAAATTAACACCACCAGTCATAGAAATTAAAAACATGATAGTTGAGATCACACATTTGCAGCCCAACAGGACATCGACAGATATGTTTTAGAAATCCATTTCCTCAACATTTGATACAATTGATATAAGAAGTCGCTCAACAATCCCACTCACACCGCACATACAGAACAAGGTTGGCACAGACACGTACACGCGCACATAATGCATACTTCGATATGAAGAAAACATATTTATCATGGACTCTTAAAAACACGGTATGTTGCTGTCATATTTGCAATGGCGTACCAAGGATAGGCCATTGCAAAGAGGAGACAGCAGCATAGCTCATATAGTGGCACAAAGATTACTTAAGTATCTGGCATTAAGGATAAGCAAACACAAAATGTCATTAGGACTAGTAAACAGACTATCCATCTGTAAGAACAATTCTCATTCATACGAATACACGGAGACACACAAACACACACTCACCCACCCACCACACACACACACACACACACACACACACACACACACACACACACACACACACACACACACACACACACGTCTGCACGTGCTGATTTACAGCACACATGCACTTCCAATACGGACCAAACACAAAAAAAATTTTTGTGCGGGAGTAGTAGTAACAGCGTCTTTGTTTTCCTGTAATGTTTACAAAGGCGTTTCAGTGATAGCCCTTTGCAAATATTTGACAGTAACACCAGTAATCTTTTAAATAAAGACCAAACTGACACCAGACATTAAAAGTAAACAAATGTTATTTGACATCACACATTCCTAGCCCACAGGACATCAGATAGGTTTTGGAAATCAATTTTCTTCCAAATTTGAGAAGATTAACATAACAATAACAACAACAATCTCGCTCACACCAAACATATAGAACAAGGTTCACAGAGACTGGTACACGAGCACATATACTGCACACTTAGATATGAAGAAAATATGTTTATACCCATGGACTCTTTACATCAGGGTATGTTGCTGTAATATTGCAATGGCCTACCAAGGAAAGGCATAACTCATACAGTGGTACAAAGTTCAGACCAGACCAGTCTCAGTCTCATTCATTCATACAAAACACACACACACACACACACACACACACACACACACACACCCCTCCACGTGCAGATAAGCACACATGAATGTTCAAACACAGACAAAGAAAAAACAACCTATTTGTCAAGGAGTAATCACAGCATGCTGCTTTACTGTAATATTTGCAATGGCGTATCAGTGATAGGCCCTTGCAGATATTTGACAGTAAATCCATTCGTCTTTGAAATAAAGACCAAATTAACACCAGTCATTGAAATGGAAAAAAAACATGATAGTTGAGATCACACATTTCCTGCCCAACGGGACATCGACAGATATGTTTTAGAAATCCATTTCTTCAAAATTTGATTCAATTGATATAACAAAACGCTCAACAATCCCACTCACACCACAGATACAGAACAAGGTTGGCACAGACACGTACACTAGCGCATGTAATCACACATATGATATGAGAAGAAAACATGTTTATCATGGACTCTTTAAAACAGGCTATGTTGCTGTCATATTTGCAATGGCGTACCAAGGATAGGCCATTGCAAAGAGGAGACAGCAGCATAGCTCATATAGTGGCACAAAGATTACTAAAGTATCTGGCATTAAGGATAAGCAAATACAAATTGTCATTAGGACTAGTAACCAAACCATCCATCTGTAAGAACAAGTCTCATTCATACCGAATACATGGAGAAACACACTTACTGACTGAAACCATTTACTGTCAGATTAACATAGTGTTGTACTGAA
>JADBJO010020601.1:35000-39828 GCA_016801955.1 Conus betulinus
CACTAGTGGCTGCAGAAGAAGGCCGCCCACGCCTCTTCTGTACATGCTGACTCTCTCCTTCTCGGCAGGCCTTCTGGTTTCGTGCCTTGGCATGCTCAAGGTGACCACTGTGACAAGAAGAGCCATACCATTTTCTGTGCCACTTTGCTTTCACATCTTTTAGATTGGAGGCAGTGTACCCATGCAATCGCCCACTGATCTGTGCAAAATCAGCATCTCCATGCTGCTGTCCTCTTTCGTGCACGAACTGAAGGAACTTTGAGTAGGGTTCCTCTGATTGTTCAGACACTAGGACACCAGTGCCAGGTTCCTGAGACTGAATGCACAGTTTGAAATCAGTTTCTGGTCTTGGTTTCTTACTGGTTCTGGGCTCCATCTTGTGTGACTGTCCTAATGGCTCATGCACTTCAATCTGCAACACACGAAATTGAGGGCAATGTAGATGTTTATTTCTTATTTCTAAGGCCTTAACTACCATGCAAACGTTAGCTGATATGGATCATCATTGCATCTTCCTGAAGAGGAGAAAGTGAGATCTCAGTATCATATACTGGTTTGGGTGGGTCGTGGCTGCAAAGTTCAACAAGAAGTTAGCTGTATGATCATAAACAGGATAAACAGATATTCTGTTAGTTCAGATTGAATGTTGTCAGACATACACTTTAGAAAACACAGTGTAACATTCTGGCACTCCATACTCTGAAACAAAGCGTGATTTAACACTGTACGTTGGGTCAAACATGACCTTTCAGCTCTGACGCTGTGTCAAGTTCACTGAAGGCCCACAGAAAAAAATGGCGACATTTTTCCCACTTCCTGGCAATGCTAAAAAACATTCATAATAGTTGCAAAATATTAACATGCAAAACCGACGGGAATCCCAGTCTGTTACAGAGAGAGAGAGAGAGAGAGAGAGAGAGAGAGAGAGAGAGAGAGAGAGAGAGAGAGAGAGAGAGAGAGAGAGAGAGAGAGAGAGAGAGAGAGAGAGAGAGAGAGAGAGAGAGAGAGAGAGAGAGAGAGAGAGAGAGAGAGAGAGAGAGAGAGAGAGAGAGAAATGTGACACTCATGCAGACATTCTTCTTGAACATATTTCATGAAGGACATATTCACAGAAACCGTTACCGTTATCTTTCTATTCATACTCCCTCTGACAACGATACTATGTGTACACACATACATAAAAAAAAAACCCACCTGGCACATCATTCATCCTCCACAGCACGTTATGCTGCTATACTATTTGCAATGGCGTACCAAACGTAGGCCATAGCAAAGACTGGACAGCAACATGCTTGTTAATTTCTACTAAGTGTACTATAACATAAGGCATATCATTTCTATTAGTCCTAAAGCTGGCAAGAAATGGAATGTAAAAGTCAGTAACACCTAAATAAATCATATGTGTCCAAGTGATCAAAGCATGAAAGGTCTTTTACCGGTCCTCTGTAGTGTCACCTTGAATAGCAAAACACAGTTGTTCTCTGTTGTGTACCTGAATAGAGCAAAACACCTCTGTTACCTTGAATACGGCTGTCCTCTGTTATGTACCTGGAATAAAGCAAAAAAAAAAAACGGTTGTTCTCTGTTGTGTATCTAAAATAAAGCAAAACACAGTTGTTCTCTGTTGTGTACCTGGAAAAAAACAAAACACAGTTGTTCTCTGTTGTGTACTTGGAATAAAGCAAAATACGTCTGTGTTGTGTACCTGGAATACACAAAAAAACACTTGTCCTCTGATGTGTACCTGAAATAAAGCAAAACACACTTGTCCTCTGCTGTTTCACCTGGAATAAAGCAAAACACGGTTGTCCTCTACAGGGTGCCTGGAATAAAGCAGAAGCCTCAAAACAAGATCACACATATTAGCAGGGAGAAAACAGGTGTGCAGTTAAAGCTCCTTTTAGGTGATGAAAACAGGCCTCCTCATCATACTACTGATTCTAAAATTAACAGAGATGCCAGACTGGATCGTACAAGGTCTTCATACACATATTCCAGATGTCCACAAAGTTTTTTTTTGTTGTCAGTGCTGTCGCTTATTTCTCAATGTTCAGTCATGAAACGTACAGAGTTTTCTATCAATTTGTGAATGTCTATGCATGTTAAAGCCAATACGTGGACATGTATGGTGGGTTTTAAGGGGCTTGGTAGTGAGAAGCGGGGAGATCGCTACTATGTCCCATCCACTGACAGTTCCCATGACCTGACCAACTCTTAAAACTTTGGCACATGCCAGAGGCGAAGATGTGAAGGGGAAACCAAGGGGGAAACCAAACGTTATGAGAAAAGGGCCATCAGAGTTTAACATCGAAATGTGAACAATATTTTAAACATCTGCAAAATTCTTATGAAAAATATTTTGTTTTACTCTGCGGGAATCTGAATATCTTGCTTTAAAACATGGAGTTAAAACGATATTTTGGTCGAAGAAATTTCGCCTACCACACAAACGAAAGAATTTCTAGAGAGAGCTGGGATCTGTGGTAAATTCAAACATTATTTCTAAAAAAAACCCATTAAGACAAAAAATCTGACTGCTTTACTGCAGGGATGCACACCCCTGAGAACGAAAAAGAACAACGATCAATGCCATGATGGCTATATAATACCCGTTACACACCCTTTTAATAATCTTTATTGTCGAAACAGTATGACTCATGTTCCAAGTGCCTATTTAATTGGGGAACAAAATGAAAATGTGACAGTTCTGCTACTATTACGACATTCGAATTAACTACTTTAACAAGTAGTGGCGCACCTTCTCTCTGCTCTGCGATCCTGGTGGTCGTCTGGCAGACTGGCACCGCTTCCTGTTTGATCCTGCTACAAAAAACTGTGTTGAAATACTTACGAAGAAAATTCTAACTAAACATCAAGAAAGAAGATATTAACACCTATGAATAACTATATTCCAGAAAAGGATGCATTAAACCTTAATAAAGGAGAAGTCTACGTACGACAACGTAATTCTCTAAGAAAGAAAATATGTTAAACTCTGTGAAAGAATAGTTTCCATCATACAATCACAAAGGCACTGAATCGTGCGAAAGAGGATACAAAAGCCATGAAAGTATGGTACACCCTATAAGAGAAACACGTAGAACTCTGTGAAAAGGTAATACTAAACCCTAGAGCTAAGAACAATACAGGCGACAAAAGGACACTGAATTCGATAGAAAACACACACTAAGTCATCACAAAAAATACACTAGGCCCTTTGTAAAGAGGACACTAAACACTATGCAAGAAAGGCATTCCACCTTGTGAAAGGACAACAGACCATGGAAAAGAAGATGACAGAAACATCAATAAAAACACAATAGTCCATATGAAAGAACACAACACAAAGGGTCATTAAAAAGCAAGATTGGACATAAATCCATACGAATTGAAGAGCATAAACTTACAGAAGGGGACACTACACATCAAGAATGAACAGTACACTGAATCTATGAAAGGACAAAGCACGAGCTCATGTGAAAAAAGAGGACGCTAGGCCTTATGAAAGGAGATAACAATAGGCTCTGTGAAAGAACAGGACGCCAACCCCTATGAAAGGTGTGAACACTAGTTCCTGTGAAAGAAGTCTCCAACCCCTATGAAAAGAATGAACACTAGCCCCAAGAAGAACAGAGAACACTAACTCCTGTGACAGAAGAGGACGCTAACCCCTATAAAAGGAGTGAACACTAACCCCAATAAGAGGAGAGAACACTAGCCCCTGTGAAAGACGACTCCAACCCCTATGAAAGGAATGAACACTAGCCCAAAGAAGAGGAGAGAACACTAGCTCCTGTAACAGAAGAGGACGCTAACCCCTTGTAAAAGGAGAGAACAAGAAAACACTAGCCTCTGTGAAAGAAGAGGAAGCAAAAACTTTAAAAGGAGAGAACACTAGCCCTTGTGAAAAAAGAGAACGCTAACCCCTATGACAGGACACAACACTAGCCCCTGTGAAAGAAGAGGACTCTAACCCCTATGAAAGGAGAGGACACAAGCCCCAATGAAAGAAAGGAACACTACTCTGTGAAAGAAGAGGACCCAAACCTTTATGAAATTCACCCCCCGGTGAAAAACGTTCTGAAAGGATATTAAATTCTAGCAAAGAATACTAAATACTGTATGAAAGCAGACGAAAGAGAAGGAAAGCTAAACCCAATGAAAGGAGAACACTAAGCCATACGAGACAACACTTAACCAAGGACAGAAACAGGACCATAAATTCTGTGGAAGAAAGGGGATCTTAAATGAGGTAGAGAGCAGTGAACAGTAAGTACTAAACAAGTACGGTTAAGAAGAAATAAATACATGTGTATCTATTTCATCATGGGGGGAGCAAGAGCTACACTCCTTGTGTATTACTTCCTGTGGAAGAAGTTTCTGAGTCCTAATAAAAGGATGCCTCCTCAATGCCAGGACCTCCTGCAATGCCATGTCATGTCTTTCTGTGGAATGCGGACTACTCAGACAAGGAGGAACCAGTGTGCGCACAAAAGAAAATAGTTCTGGAACAGGATCAAAGACTTCCTAAGCAGCTCTGCAGCAAAACCCCGAAGATCTGAAAACGTGCGTCCACGTTCCAGATCCCGGAAACATGAGGCCTGTGACATCACTGGAGGGGTCATTTGACCACCATCCACTCGGGTGCCTACTGTTTTGTATCCTTGTTCAACAGAAGACTGCCATAGGAAACAAGAACATCCATGGCAATCATACGAAAGAAGACTGTAACTAGGAAAGACACAGGCATTAAACCCTGGGAAAGAAAACACTAAAACCTAGAAAAAAGAAGTCACCAAGTTCCTGGAAAAGAAAAGTACACCAAACG
>JADBJO010020602.1:0-7500 GCA_016801955.1 Conus betulinus
CATGAAACCTCAATCCTCCAAGCCACCCATGAAATATGGTCTGCACTTCCGCCAAGGCCAGTGGTGAGGGGAGGGGTGGTGGGAAGTGGATGTCAGCAAAATAAAAGCTGTGGGCAGGAGGGAATAAGGGGCAGCTGTGGTCAAACATAGAAGAGTGGACTAAAGACATGGAAGGTGTCAACAACCCTCCGCCGAACTCCTTGCCCAGACAGGAGACTGAGGGAGACGCAGCATGGAGTGGCACGGAGTATGATAGCGTCCAATATTTGACCAACCTTTTCTTCTGCCGGCGTGTCGGGGCTGGGCTTTGAACGGAAAAAGCTGGAGCCTGTAAAGAGGGAAAACTCAACGCTCTCTCCGTTTGCTCTTTGGACAACGAGAGAAGGGGAGAAGGCCTAAGAGGTGAGGGAGGGGAGTGGTGATGGTGGAGGGGGGGGGGGGAGGGAGGGAGGAGAGAGGAGCAAAGGTGGGGACATTTTACATTATTTACATTCCATTCTGTTTACTGTATAGTTACACACAGTTCTTTCCATGCACGCATGTTTCAATACCAGGTCCTCACACAATCTCACACTTCTTAGTTTTCCTTCTGCGAGCTTAACCAAAACAGCGCCCCACCGAATATCTCTTTAAGCAAGCAAAATGGCCTTTTACTTCACAAACAGTTTCGCATTAAAACATCTCTTTGGAGCTGGCCTCATCAAAGCCACAAAACTTTCTTAATCTTAGCGAGCTCACCTCGACTTTCAAAAGGTGAAGTGTGCCTGTGCCAGTCTAAGGGGAAAAAATGTAAATCGTGAGTTCCTGGTCTATGTGAGAAAAACATTTTTGAAAAGAAAAGGAAAACAGATATCAATGTTTTGCATTTCTTTTTTGCATATGTGCGTGCATACGCGCACCTCTCTCTCTCTCTCTCTCTCTCTCTCTCTCTGTGCGTGTGTGTGTGCGTGCGTGCGTGCGTGCGTGAGTGCGTGCGCACGCGCGCGCGCGCGCGCGCGCGCGTGTCTGTGTCGCGTGCCCCCGCGAAGGCGCGCGTGTCTGTGTGTGTGTATGTGTGTGTGTGTGTGTGTGTGTGTGTGTGTGTGTGTGTGTGTGTGTTTGTGTGTGTGTGCGTGAATGCGTGCAAAACAGTGTTAGGAGAAAACTAGCATATGTCTCTCTAATCGTTGTTGTATGTAAATACAACCAAAGATTAATCGAACACTAAACAGGCTACGGTCAGTCAGTCAGTCGGTCTGTTCGTTCGCCTGTTTGACCATGAAAACATGTGCCCTGTCAATCTCTGACGAGAACATAAAACATAACATAAAGCGTTTGGGAGGAAGCCACATTATCATGTCAACCTGTGTGGAGAGACACAAAACCACTGGACACAGTGAATTACAACGTAGTGACAGGTTGATTGCAAGCCACACATTCACGCCCCCCCCCCCCCCCCCCCCCCCCCCCCCCCCCACCACCCCCCACCAGTCTGCACAATGAGGAGGTCAATATTTGACAAGGGTAAGTCAATATTTCCGCCAATTGACGGACACGTGTCCAGTCCAATTTCTTGCGTTCGACCTAACTGACAATGTTTGCTTTGTTCTCCCCTGGGTGACCCTTGGTCTGGCGCCTGCTGGGACTGGCTGGGAGGTTTCAGATGGGGGCCACGGTGTTGGTCTTTGATAGGCATTCACGCCTGACTTTGGGGAAGGGGAAGGAGATCTTTCTCTTATCAGCTATCCCTCAACTCTAGTACCCCCTGGTGGTACAGTATATCACTGTTGTAATTTAAAAGGGAGACAAGAAAGGAGGAACTTTTGCGAAAAGACGTCATAGCAATAATGACGAGTTGCAAGCCTCATTTTTGATTATCGCTTTATTTTCGGTCGCTGTAGTGCTATTGTTGATTTATTTCAAACATTTGGAAAGTGAACGTATGCCGAATTGTTCAGTATTTTTGGTTTTTTTGAATCGATTGATAACGCGAGTGGAATATTCAAGATATGTCAGAATGTTCACCAGGTTTCCGTAAGTTACCGACGGTTCGAGAATGTTGTAGAAGCTGACCGATTTACGTTCGTGTACGCTTGTCACGATTTCATTGGTTAAGGTCACTGATATGCAGAATATTCTAGAAAAGAATAATGGAGTATGTTTGAGAATATTCTTTAGATAACATTTTAGAAAAAATGAGAGCTGTGCGACTAAGAGAGAGAGAGAGAGAGAGAGAGAGAGAGAGAGAGAGAGATAGAGAGAGAGAGAGAGAGAGAGATTTGAAGAGTTCTAGTCCTTGCTGAACATAAAAGTTTTTCCTGTCTTCACTGAGTTTGAATCTAGTCGATGAAAAGCTGCCATTGGTAGAATATTGCCTGCTGCATATGCGATGGAATATGCGATAGTTCTTCTGCATGACTTATTGAACCAAAAGATCAATGGATTATTTTTTGTTCCAATATTTGTCAACGTTTTGTAAATCAAAGGATCCTATTCGTTTCAATACCGTCTGGAATATTTTGTCGTCTGAAAGCCGAACAAACCCCACCACAGGATCCACAAATGAACTCCTTACAAGCTAGGCTACTGCACTTACCTTGTACTGAGTCATCGCCTTAGCGTGTAGCGATCACATACGTTAACAAACAATTCTCGATAACATTTCATTTTAGCCGAAATAATCCTCCACGTGTACTCACACGAATCTCTCAGACGGCATTTTAAATTATTAAAAATAAAAAGACAATCCTAATGCACGTTTTTTTTTTTTTTTTTTTTTCCCGAATACTTTTTCCAGACTGTCATCTCTAACACCTCGTCAGTATGTGCTGAGTGCTGTTGTCTTTACGCCACTGGCCAGGTTATTCAAATGTGCTACAAGACAGTTGCTTTAAAATCCATTGAATTCTTTCCGCCTGATCAAAGAAACTTTGAATCCCAGGAGTTTTTACAGATGAGCTAATTCGATACCCAACGTAGTTGTCAATATCAGTTCTTCAGCTTATATGAACAATTTCCCAGCCATTGAGAACAGATATTTCCACAGCATTTCTGTTACACTCCAAAATTAGGTTTCAGAATCAAATGATACGCAAAGTGATAATCCCCAACAGAATGACTTCTTCGTGTTTAAAAAAAAAAAAAAAAGTAAATATGGTGTTGATGATAAGGATGATAATGATGGTGACGATAATCATGGCGATGATGATACTGATGATGCTCTTCTTGTTTGTACTGTACCGTGTACTGTCTTCCTGCCTCAGTTCAGATTTCCTTGCGTGTACTGGACTGAATGACTTAACTGTTTTGGCTGGTTGGAGTGTTTTGCACAAATACACTTCAAAATTACCCATGATGCTCTGAGAGAGAGAGAGAGAGAGAGAGAGAGAGAGAGAGAGGAGAGAGAGAGAGTTTAGTTTTTTTCCAAGGGTAGCATGGGAGAGAGAGAGAGAGAGAGAGAGAGAGAGAGAGAGAGAGAGAGAGAGAGAGAGAGAGAGAGAGAGAGAGAGAGAGCGACAGACAGACAGAACAGACAGACAGAAGACAGACAGACAGAAGACAGACAGACAGACAGACAGACAGACACAGACAGACAGAGAAACGGCTAATTGTCAGACTGAGACAGTGAATAGGAGACGTGGTCTATGGTTTATTCCACGTGACTGCGTAAACTGTGGTATAGTGGTTAATACCAGTCTATGAGTTGTACAGACAGCGAGTTAGAGGTACTGACCCAGGCGGTCAAACTAAGTTTTTTAGGGAACGAAATATGATTGGTTTTAAAGTACATTCAGCCCTGCAGTGTCTGCCTCAGATACGATACTGAAATAACCGTATGTACTTGCGTTTGAAACATCAAACTATAGATGAGCACTTAAAGGTACGTAACTCTAACTTGATAGCGCTTATCTCATGTTTTGTGTTTGGAATATCCAAGTATACATGATCAGCTGCAGGGCACGTAACTCTAAATTGATAGCGCCAGTCTTATAATTCGCCTTCAAAATATCTAACTATAGATGGTCAATTAAAAGCACATAACTCTGAAACATATACAGCGCTTATGGTACGCTGTCACCTGGAAGCAATGCAAAGAAAAGACATACTGATCAATGAGCAAGCTCTCCTGGCCCCTTTCGTGCAGAGACATGCGGTGAACATGTCAGATGTACGCCAGAAGCAGAGAAGAGGCTGAAGTGTTTTGTTCTGTGAGCTTCTTGAGGGTAAGACTTGAGATTGGTATCTTCATCTATAAAAGAAATTACAATCTTTGGCAGTCTGTGGCAAACAATCAATTTCTAAGACATTTGTTGTACTTCAATCCCTTGCAGACAGCATATCTGTCATTTGTATTGAAGTGTGAGGTAGTTTTTTAAATGGCAAGAAGCTGATCTGTACATAAGGTTGTTCAAAGCCATGCTTAGGGCTGTACTTCTTTTAGAAATGTCGCGCACATTGATATTTGGGTAGAGATACCTGCCTAACTTAACAACCATCCCTGCAATTGTGCACAATAAATTGTTCATTTCACTAGCTGAGTGAGCAAGAAGAGAGAGAGAGAGCCATAGGTAGCATCAGTTAGAATTATGTACGTGTAAATCAAACACCTCTCTCTCTCCCTTTCTCTCCTCTCTCTCTCTCTCTCTCTCTCTCTCTCTCTCTCTCTCTCTCTCTTCTCTTCTCTCTCTTTCTCTCTCTCTCTCTCTCTCTCACACACACCACACACACACACACACACACACACACACACACACACACACACACACACACACACTGACTGAAACCAATTTATTGTCAGATTAACTCAAAGTTGTACTCACACACACACACACACACACACACACACACACACACACACACACACACCACACACACACACACACACACACGTACGTACATACATACACACATACAAGTCATACGTGCAACATACATTCGCACATACATGAATAAGTACATACGTACAAACATATATGCACATGGAAGGAATGGTCTATTGAAACACATTTTAACGTTTGCGACAACAACAACAACAACAACGACAACAACCAACAACAACAACAACAACCAACAATAACAATGACGACGACAACAACACTGGGGAAAAAAAAACGGAACATGATCTCTAGCCCCATACCTCTTCAAAACAAAAGCATCCAACATCAAAGAGTTGAACGTTAAGGCACCTTAGAAACCTCACTAGCTTGTACCAACCGCTTAATGGCATATACGAACGTGTCGTGTCCATCGTATTGGCAAATGGATGACAGTGTTTTTTTTTTCAAAATGTTGCAAAGTCGAATATGGATTCAACCCCCTCTCTGTGATCTCCGTTCTACAACACGGTGTAAAATGGTGCAGAGAACATGGGTGGGACTTAGGGAAGATGAAGGTTGGAGCGTCCTTTTTGTGGCTTTTCATTCATGGATATAGACCGCATAGAAGTAAAAAAAAAAAAAGGAAGAAAAAAGAACAGTAACAACAAACAAACATACAAAGAAACAAACGACGATAACAACAACAACAAAACAAAACCCAATGAAAAGCAAAATCTAACAAACGAAAAACGAAAAGAAAAGGTAACAGTCATTAAAACTGAATTTCTGTAAGATAAAGAAGAGAAGAGAAGAGAAGAGAAGAGAAGAGAAGAGAAGAGAAGAGAAGAGAGAGGAGAGAGAGAGAGAGAGAGAGAGAGAGAGAGAGAGGCCATTATGGAAAAAGGGGTAATTAAGAAAAAAAAAATGACAGAGAGGGAAAGAGGGAACAAAAAAGGGAACAAGAGAGAAAATAAAGCAGAAATATAAATCACGAGAGAAAGACATTTTAAAAATAAGAAAAACGAAAGAAAATAAATTAGGAAAAATTTATATGTGGGGGGAACGTAGAAATTAATCAAAAACGAAGAAAAGAGAAGAAGAAAGAAATTCTGCCCCGACCGTCTCCTACCCAGAGTTGAGTTTGCTGCGGACTCAGTTGGGGGAAGACTGGGACCACATAAATCTTAAATAAATGTCAGCGAACCGCCCAGAGAAACGTGGAAAAACGAGTCACAAGACAAACCACAACGCGTTTCGACCTCTTAGGTCTTCTTCAGGTGCAACAAACATGAAACAAATAACGAAAATGCACTTAGCTTTGATCGCTTCTTGTGTGTTCAGCGCAAGAAAGAAGGCGTTGAAAAAACGAAGAAAAGGGAAGAAGAAAGAAATTCTACCCCGACCGGCTCCTACCCAGAGTTGCAACTAGAACTGGGACCACGTAGTCAAGTTTTCATCCACTTAATCGATGCGTCTCTGAGAGTGTTGCTCAAATTTCCTGACAAACACTGCAGGTGCTTGTATCTCTCGGGCCTGTTGACGCTGGGATATATTATGAAAGGAAGCGTGGAGTACAGCCCTGTCATGTAGTCTCAGACCGAAATGGAATTCCCGAACATCATCTTAATCATCCTCATTCTCATCGATCAGCATAAAAAATGTCTCTAATTCTGAGGCCTTTCATGTCCTGCTCTCACGGTGACCTCAATTTCGATGTCCTCTCCACGTCTGTGGCTGTGCTTTGGTTTGGTTCCGTCGGGGTCACCGGTATCAGCGAGTCCCTGGGGACTGTCGTTGGACGGACGTGGTGGCGTCCTCCGGAGGGAGAGATCACTCACGCCGGCTCCGCGACTAAGCAATTATTGTCGTCAGTAGGGGGCTTAGTAGGTGGTTTCCTGCGTATGTTAGATCAGAACAGGTGCCACTGAACATCACCGAAGTGACTCGGCAGCAGTGCAGTGTCTCCTCCGGTGGGTTTGCCTCTTGACGACTTGACATGGACTGGTCCTTGTGGATTGGCGGTGCCGGGGCTGCGGCAGGACCGACCGGGGTGTGGCTGTGGACAGGGTGTTGGAATGAGTGGCGTGGGTGGACTGCCTCTGAGGTGGCGCAAAGGTTGGGACAGCAATAAAAAAAAGAAGAAGAAAGAAAGCAGCGAAGAAGTAATGAAAGAAGTGACTATTGAAAAAAATGAGGAAAGAAAAACATTAAGGAAAAATGTGTGAAAGGAAAAAAGACAAAAAAGAACAGACATTTGACAGAACATGAAAAAGGCAAAAGAAAGAAAGAACAAACGTAAAAAAGAACGAACGAAAGAACGGATGAACAAAAGAAAGAAGGAACAAAAAAAAAAAAAGAAAAGAAAGAAAGAAACAGAAGAAAGAAAGAGGAATACGATAAAAAAGAAATAAAAATAAAAATCCAGCAGAACAAAAAGGGAAGCATAATTTCAGACAGAGGGAAAACAAACAAAATATAGCTTGTTACCTATGGCCGACCAGAGGCAAACATTTACCTTGTGGCTGACCGCATCCGGTCCCCTTATACAACACCACCTCAGAGCCAAGTCGACAACAGACGTTAAAACCCTTCGGACAGCATCTAGATGAACCAATCGATAGCAGCAGAACAAGACCTTACAACTTGTCAGCATTGACACAGAGCAGCCATTACCAGAATAACACAAACCTACAAGATCGCATCT